>VDFB02278576.1:70171-174985 GCA_007258455.2 Sequoia sempervirens
TTTCATCACCCGGGCTACTCTTAAGGTTGCATCCCCCATCAAAAAAGTATCATCAGCAAACTGGAGGTGTGAAATGGGTTCTACACCTTTAGCAATTTTAATACCTTTCCACTGACCCACTCTACACTTGCGGGAAATCAACCTTCCTAACACCTCTGCAAGAATAATAAATAGAAAAGGTGATATGGGGTCACCTTGTCTTACCCCCTTAGAAGAATCAAAAAATCCTTGGGGGCTTCCATTTACCAAAACAGAAAAATGATGCATACTTATACAACTTTCAATCCAAGTTCACCATTCATTTCCAAAGCCGAATTTCTCAAGCACTTTCAACAAAAAGTTCTTGTTTACCTCATCATATGCTCTTCTTATATCAAGCTTTACCATCATTTTCTCACTTTTCGCCATCTAGACTGAATGAATGGTTTCATGCGCTATGATTACACCTTCAAAGATTGACCTATTTGGAGAGAACCCACTCTATTCTATTGAAATCACAGAACCCAAAACCTTTTTCAGCCTGTTTGCAATAACTTTTGAAATGATTTTATAGACCATATTGCATAAAGAAATAGGTTTGAAATCCTCAAAGGAGTTAGCAACCATCCTTTTTGGGATGAGGGTTATGAATGTGTTATTTAGATCTTTGAGAATGAAACCACCCCTTTTGGATTCTTCCACCACCTCCCATAAATCATTAGCAAAGATATCCCATAATTTTTGGAAAAAAATAGCTAGGAAACCATCTGGGCCTGGGGCTTTATCCCCTTCTAAGCCAAATAAAGCTTTTTTCACTTCCTTCAGGGAAACTTCCGCCATTAGCATGGCATTTTGGGCCTCTGAAATGCAGTATGGGATGACGTCCATGATATCATAATTTTCAAAAGAATCAACTAAATCCAAGTTAAAGCTTTGTGTGAAAAATCTCGCAGCTTCCTTATTAATCTGAGTAGCATCACTCAAAGTATTCCCATTCCCATATTTGATAGACATAATTTTGTTTATAGGTATGCAGACCTTAACAAAATTGTGAAAGAACTTGGAGTGCCTATCTCCTTCTTTCAACCATGTTTCCCTGGATTTTTGCCTCCAAAATATTTCTTCCCGAGCTAGAGCTTCTGAATGTTCCTTATTTAGCTTTTTCTCCAACTCAAAATATTCTTCCCTCATCCCATACTCAATCACCTTCAGATGCAAAGCATTTAACACTTCCTCCAATCTTAATTTTTCAGCAAAGATATTTTTAAAGAATTCTTGATTCCAAGTTTTCAACTTATCTTTAAGGTGTTGTAAATTTTTGAAGAAGATAAATGCTTTATAACCAGATCACCTTGGAGCATTCTTCCACCACTCACTCACTAGCTCCTTAAATCCCTCTGCCCGAAACCACATCGTTTCAAACTTGAAGGGACATCTATTCGGAGTAGATTCCTCTTGGATTCTCAAACTGGTCGGATAATGATCTGAACCAGTTATTGGAAGGATCTCCACCTCACAAGACCAATTCTGCACTGCCCAGTTTCCTACCAGAAAAAATCTATCTAATTTTTCTGCAATATTTATGAAACCACCTCTTCTATTTGTCCATGTAAATTCTCCTTTTTTAAAGGGTACTTCTATCAGACCATTATTTACTACAAAATCACAAAAATCTTGCTGGCTTTGTCCAAACCAACACACACCCCCAAATTTATTTGAAGGTCTCATTATCGCGTTGAAATCACCACCTAGAAGGAACATTTTTCCTTATTCTTCACTTAAGATTCTAGAGATCGCTTGCCATAACACCTTTTTCTGAGAGGATTTATTTGGTCCATAGATGTTAAGGATGGAGAAGCTTGCTCGTAATTGTTTTGACTCCACCCTAAACCATTGCCAACTTTGTTCCTGTCTGAAAACTTGAACATCCACTAAAGAGTCATTCTAAAGCAAACCCAAACCCCTAGAAGCACCCACTGCCCCTAACATTGAACAATTCCATCGACCAAAACACTTTGAAAAGAAATCAAAATCTGAATCCTTGATCTTTGTTTCTTGAAGCATAACCAAAGTCGGTCTTGTTTGATCAAAACACCTTTTGATCAAATGAATATTGTCAAGGGCATTGCAGCCCCTGACATTCCACGAAAGGATCCTCATGATTGTCGAGGAAAGGCATAGCCTTTCCCCGATCTCAATTTGCTTTTTCCGCCTGCATTTCCAACTATTTCAAGTCACATCCTGTTTGTTTTGGGGCCTCTCTTCTTCTCACCAACCTTAGCTTTACTATTTAGGGCTAAGGTTTGGTCAATGGTTCTCTTCTTAACAATGACAATATTGTCCTGCAGACCCAAGACATCTTCACCTCACTGATCTTCATCTGAATTTGACTATGAGGCTAAATCCTCCAAATTTCCCCCACTATTTCTAACCCCTTCAAAGGAACTATCTAAGTTTCTTATTGGAGATATAGGAATATCCTTATAAACAGGTCCTTCCTCCTCATCTCCAAATCCAACTTCTGAAGATAATTTTCCTGCATTTCCCTCTAGTTCTTCACAAGTTTATGGTGGTTGGTCCCATTTTTCATCAGGTTTCTCCGCTCTATTCTATAAAAAACGCCTATCCCTTGAGGAATCCTCCTTGGGCAGGGATTTTGAAATACCAATCTAAAAAGGAAGAATGTTTTTTTGTTCTTTCCCAGGGTATAGATTCTGTTCCGGGAGTTCATGTTCATTCTGTGTTGAATCCTCCTGCCTCACCAAGAATATATTGTCACTCCTTATGTCTTCCAAACCAATTGGTTGCCCCAACGGCTTTTCCTTTTCACTTCCTCTATTTTCATTAGGGGTTTTCAGTAAAGCTTCATCTAGATCATCAGATTGATCCATCAACTTCACAGGCATTTCCTCATGACCACTGGCAAATAAGGAATCTATTTCCTTCTTCTGGATTCCTTCCCAACCATTAAGCACTTTCATTGGATTGTAAGCCTCATTTGAACTCTGAGAACCCCATTATTGTGTGCACCCATTGCCTTCCCAATGCACAACCTCTGAAAGGTTTATTATCTCCTCAGCTAAAGAGTTTTGAACTAGCCCCTTTTCTGAAGGATCACTACTATCTTCAAAAGGTTTTTTTCCAATGTAGCTTAGGCATTTAAAGGGGGCATCCTCTATCTCTAGTTTTTGACACCAAAGACCTTCCCCTATTTTAAGCTCTAGCATTTTTGGCAAAGAATGAATCCCCTGCCGCATAACACAGATCTTAGGGAATATGCTAAAGTTTGTTTTATCAATAGCCTCTTCCACCTTTACAAAACACCCAAACTTACTACCAATCTTTCTCAGTGTTTCCTGATCCCAATACTCTTGAGGGAGATTTTTCAATCTTATCCACACAGGGATTTCCTCTACCGTTGTTTCATTGGGGTTAAAATTTGGAGTCCAATCTTTTATGAAAAAACCTATTCCCTCCATTACAAAAGGGCCACTGTTGATGATCCACTCCTTATCCTAGGTTGTTTTGTAGATTACAAGATAAAAACCATTTTCCAGGGTTTTTAGATCACACTCTTTTCCCCAATTTTTATCACACCATGCTTGAATTTTTGTGAAATCAAGCCATTTTCCCCCCCATTTCAAGAAAAAAGCCCTAGCTTTTAAAAAATTTACTGAATCACTCCATTCTCTATTTTCTAGAAGCAAAGTAGTCATAGCTACATAAGAGATACTCGACATTACCTTACTTGTGCCACCTTTATCCACTTGTTGCTTCGGTCTCCAGAACTTTCCTTCCACCTGTCTGAAGTCGACCCTCTCTGTTAAATGCCAAGATCTCAAATGCTCACCCTTTTGTGGTTGCAACCGCGCTCTTCGTCCACCAATGTCCAAATCTCCAGCCATAATATTCTTATTAGCCGGAGCCTGCCAAGCCTAAATTGTTTTTGCCCGTCTGGGGTTGTGGAAATTCCTTCCCCTTCACTTATTGAAAGGCCAACGGGCCTGTGCCCCAACTCCATAGTGAAAATCCCTGTTGTTGAAAGCCTTCCCTATGTCATCACTTTGCCATCTCACAATCCATTAATATGTTAGCCCTAGATTGAGTTTTGAGCCTAGTTTTTCATCACCATTGTATTCATACCTATTCAATTAGCTTATCGATAAATTTGCCAATTTTTTTGGAATTTTTCAAAAAATTGTCAATTTTCCCAAGGGGGCATCATCCTATCCTAAATCCGTCGGAGCACACTGGGGCAAGTACTAGGCTAATTTTTATGATTTTTTTTGACACAGTGCTCAAAATTGCATTGTATCAAAGAGGGGCAAAATGTCGACACTCAAAAATGTCCTGAGCCTGCAAGCAACATTTTATCACTAATTTGTCTTTTTCTTACATAATTAAATTAATTTTAATTATTTAATTATTTCCTAATTCCATATTCCTCTATTAATTAAATAATTCTTAATTATTTAATTAATTCATTTTATCTTTATTCTTATTTTGATTAATTTAACTAAAGATCAATTTATTTAAATTGCATCACTAATTTCCCTTTTTCCCTCCATAATTAAATAAATTCTTATTTATTTAATTATTTATTTTCATTTTCTTCTATAATTAAATAATATTTTTTATTATATAATTATTCATTAGCCTTTTCCCTCCATAATTAAATAAATCTTATTTATTTAATTATTTATCATTTTCTTATCCCCATAATTAAATAATTGTTCTAAAATTATTTAATTATTTATCATTTCCTTCCACCCATTATTAAATAATTATTTTTAATTATTTAATTATTCAATTTCCTTCTCTTAAATTAAATAATTTTTATTATTATTTAATCTATTTCTTCTTAGCCAAGCCCTAAATCTCAACTAATTTGTTGAGTTTTGGTCCATCCTTCATATCCTTATCTCTTTCCTTCTCAATTAATCTCATCCATTGATCGTTACACCTCATCATCCAATCCTCGCCCTTAATTTGAATTGGGATTTCTATAAAAGTGATCCATCACCTTCATTCCAACCTTAACCATCGTCTTTGAAGTTTTTCTATCTTGATATCTAGCTATCTTGCATGAACATCAAGCTTATCGTACACATGCATACTACAAACCTGAGAACAAACAAAGAAAAATGGAGAAGAGAAATGGTGATGAATCAACTATGTCATAGAGATTGAGCATTATTGCTTTATTATTTGGATTTCTATTGGAATTTGTGCTTCATTCTTGGATTAGGGTCTTTATTGCTTGAATTAGATATTTTTGTGGTTAGTATCAATGATTCATGCATTTTCCCTAAATTATACCTGATCTACCTAAGTACTTTTATCCCTTCACATTTAATTTCCTAACTTACAATTTAATATTATGATATTATTGAAAGGAAGTAGAGATGTAGAGCACAATTTCTACACTAATCTATGAGAGGAGGTATGTGAAAATAAAAAAAAATCTTTGTAGATACAAGGTCAAATACCAACAATATAATATACCATGATGTAATGAATTACATGGGTAAAATACTTTCAAGAGAGAAACCCCATACTCCAAATAAACTCAATGTATTATTCACTAATCAAAGGTAACAATACACTTGTAGATACTAAGCCTTTATAGTAGTATCACCAATTAGACATCTAGAGTAATTCTAGCAACATAACAATACCTACAAAACTCACTATCAATACATCCATCTAAAGCACAAAATAATTATGAGATACAAACATAAAGTTATCAAACAATAATTACAAGACCATGAGATAAAAACTACATAAAATTTGATGCTAAAATTGCTAGTAAGAACTCCAACACCCAAATTTGAAGATGAGTCTTTGGGCTAAAAATAACATATTCCTTCAACTTGACATAAACTCGTCATAATCCAATCATCAACTTGGGAATTCTATTTTGGCTTCATCATATCCATTCAAATATGAAATATGAAAATTCATAGAATTCATCATAAGTAGGTCAACAACTGTAACCCCCTCTTACAACTCTTTTATTTATCCTCAATATTTTCAAATTTCTAATGTAGGAGGCCCAACTTTTGGACTCCGTAACTTTTGATCTAGGATACATTGTGTCCCATTATATTTTTAAATTGTAGATATAAAAGAGATCCACACACCAAGTGTCACTAGAAGTTATGTTAAATAAAACATTTTTTAAAAAATTTGATCCACAATAAAATTTATAACTTATAAATTATGTTTTTCTATTCTATAGCCTTAGAATCACATAGTTTGCAATATTATCATTAGAGAAATTTTAAAACACATTTCCTAAAATTATTCATCTTGTCAAGTACCTTGAAAATGAAAAGGGAGTACAAACACCAGTAACTAATTGCTGGGGGTTGAGAGGCTCATGGACTAGAACACCACCTAAAAATTGTTATGCTCATTAGCTTCATCAATACATCTAGAACATTCAAAAAAGTGGGAAATTCATCTAGTATCACCCTCCCATCTTTTAAAATTTCCCAAAAAATAGTACTAGACATTGAAATATGTTTAATATTAGCATAGATTATTGGGTTATTTACCATACATATGGCAATCTAATTGTCACAAAGAATTATAATAGTTCATGGAGTTGTCTCCACTTTGAACATAAATATTTAATCTAGACAACTCCTTACAAGAATGATAGCTATCATGTACTCTACTTTATAGTGGAGAAAGTAGCCATAACCTATCACTTTCTAATCCAATTTATGATACCACCAAAAATAGTGAAAACATGCCCATTGATGGATCTCTTGCTAAATTAGCTTTCCTTTCCTAATCTAAGTACACAAATCCATTCACCATCATTGAATTAATTTCTCTATATAATTACCATGATAATAAATGGATTACTAGGGTGTACCCTAAAATATCTAACTACCCTCTTCACTATATTTGGATGGAATAGTTTATCATTAGTCATGAAATAAATAAGAACCACTAGTGCTTGGGAAATGGTTGATATTATAAAAATTATAAAATACTTAAGCTCCCAATATAAATATAATATGCTACCTTGGTCACAACCTTCATCTTACTAGGATAAGTTAGACACTTCCCATTGAAATATAAACACACAATAGTTTTCAAGCCATCATGCAGAATCTCTCTAGTTCACCAAGTTCACATACTTGTTCTATCCCATCTAAATATTTTTGTTAGATCCATATTTTATAATTTTCATCCCCAAAATGAACCTGACATCCCCTAATTATTTCATGACATCCCCTAGGGTGATCCCACAAAGCTGGTTTACAATTTCTGGGAGATTCTAATTTTTGCTGAAATCACATAGTTTTAGAAAATATAATGATTTAAGCCTTTAAAGTTTCCATTTAAAGCATTCCAATTGAAGAGGGTTTGATCAAATTACCTTAGATCAAACCCCCTTGGATAGAACCTTGCTAGTTTTAAACCATACCTATAACAAAGTCTCCTTTACACCTATCAAAATGCTAATTAAAAACCACTTTTGGTTTACCTTTTGGTGGATCAAACACTACTAATTTTTTATTTATTTTTAAGTATGTAGTCCTTTTTATTATAAGCTTCCTCGCAAAAGTATAATTCTAAATAAATTGAATTTCTATTATTATATTTATTTTTATTTCTTAGAATGTAGGTTTTTCATCAAAATCGCTTCTTTGTCTTCTACACGTGGAAAAATAGAAGATTGTCAAAAAAAATTGAAAATATGGAGCAACAGCATTAAAGTCCCTTGATCCAACAAATAAAAACAAATCTTTGGATACATACAAAAAAAAAAAAGTTGTGTTATCCAAATCGGGCTTCTACTTTGAATTCATTGTAATTGGTTTGACTTCAAACTTGATTAAGGAAAAATAATATTCAACACCAGAAACCAATTGTGCCAACGAGACTTAGTTACAAATCTAAATTAAAAAAAAAATAGAATTTTATCCTTCAAGCATATGTGTTATACTCTGAGCCACTCTTTTTAAAATGGTGCTTCATTGAAAACTAGTTTCTTCAAGGAGATGGTACAGCGCAATTGACCTAAAAATTTGAAAAACAATATATTTAAAATCTAGACAAAAATTCACAAATCACTAGTTTGCATCATCTTCAAATTCCTCATGGTTTAGCCGCTATAGGTTCCCGAAAGTGAAGATTTAGTTAGAAAAATTTAGTTCAGTGTCCAGTTTGGCCAAAAATTGTAAACCAGTATTGTGGGATCACCCCCTAATTATTTCATCTCAAGTTGTGCTAAACATTTATACTTCAATGAACATAATCAATACCCTTAGGGTGAAGCCACATAAGTGGTTTACACTTTTGAAAAGGAAGGAAATTTTGAATTTTTCCCATTCTTCATATCAAATGGGTTCGACCGAACCCTATGGTTCGACCGAACCATTTAATTGGTTCGGTCGAACCAGTCACCGCCCCCATAAAAAAACAATATTTAAGTGGGTTCGGCCGAACCCATTGAATATGACTAAAACAAAAAAAACGCTTTCACTTTCACATTTTTATTGTGAACTTTACCAGTCAGTCACTGTCTCCCTGCGCGCAGCGAACATAATCCGAACGGCGACCCAACAAAGTTTCTCTCACCGGCGAAAGCAAATTTCGGGTCCTCTCTTCAAACTTCATTCCAAATCGATATCGAATTAATTATTGGAGCATGAGATTAAAATCATTTTTAGAGTTCAAAATGCATGTATTTGTTTAATTTCAAACCCTATATAAATTTTTAAAATTTGTTGAATTCAAATCTGCACTTGTTTGAAAGCTTTTAGCCATTCTTCAATATAGTATTTTGCTTCCCCGCTTTGCATAATCCATGTATTTGAGTAAGAAAACGAAGCCTCCCAAAATTAAAACATTATAATGGCTCAACATAGTCTAAATGGAGATAAATGGAATCTTTGTTATCAATTTTGTAGGGGTCAAGGTCACAAAATACTCAAAACTACAAATTTAGGGTCAAACTCTTGTAGATCTTAAAATGCAAAATTTCATATAATGTCCCAAGTCTATGTTTGACGAGTTAAGGTGTTATAATATTAAATCTTATAAAAAATTAAGAATCATATCATTGATTACGTACATTACAATAAAACATCTCCATATAACAAATGAAGCTAAAAACCCTAACCTTCTTTGTGAATTCTATAGTGTGTTTGCTACATGAGTAATTTTTTTTATGAAAACCATGTTTAGGAATGAAAATATCCAATCCCTTATGCTTCTAAACTAAAGTTTGCAATTTGCTTATGGTTCTTTTGGCCTTATAGATTCTTGAATCATTTTATAGTATAAAACTTACATATAACCTACTTTGGCTCTAATAATTGTAAAACCCTTTAGGAATTTAAATTGCTGCATCCAAGTTATTCTTCCCACCATTGTTATTCCTTTGAAAATTTTACAAATTAGGCAAAAGAATCCTGCACCCCATATGATCCTTATGTAGTTCTTTTAAAATTACTTTAAGGTTAAATGACTTAATCTTAAAATAAAGGCATATACCTTATCTCTTGCAATTGTAACCTCTTTACTAGTGTTCAAACATATTTGATACCTTGATGGCATGACATAGATGATGTTGCTTGATATTGCTTTATCCGTGGATACCCAAATAAAATATGAGATACATCTAAAGAAGAAAGAATGTGACATAGAATAAGAACTTCCCTCATCTTTTAGACCACAAAATTAAGGTAAAATAATGTATCCTATAGTTTCAATCAACATATCATTAGTCAATTTTAAATAAACCCTCAAATATGCATATGCTTGTTGATAGAATGATGATAAAACAAAAATTATTCAATGCATACATTTTATTGGTGAGTAAGATCAATAAACACACCCTTACATGGTTCATGATCCACACAAAACCAAATGACCATTATAATTATTTGGTAATATCTCACAATGTGAAAAAGGTGTCAAAAAAATTAGCATACCTAAATCGTAAATTGACTTACAAGTCATAAAGTGGGTGGGTAGCTTAGTGGTGGAGATTTGCATCCTAACTAGTTCATGGAAATTTCAACATGAGGAGAATTAATAGTAAAATAATAATATCTTTTGACAACATAGGCATCCAAGTACTCATTCCAAGATTGTTGAAGATACAACATTAATACATTAGGATTTCAATTAAATATCACACTTTCCTATAAAAAAATCCCAATTGATCTATCTTTTGGTAGTGCATTTAGTTTGATATATTTTTCTTCCCCATACTTACAAGATTCCTTTATTATCGAAGCTTATTTACTCTAGTATGTTATCCTTGGTTCTCATATGAACTATATATATATATATAATTCAATCAAGATCCTCTTATCATTACAAATTTAAACTTAGCTTATTTTTTCTCCCAATTTCTTCTTAATGAACATATGGTCTTTCTTCCTCTATTAGCCTACTCATGCACCATCACCAACCATGAATGAATCTCCATGAAGCTAAATACCCATTTGTACTTGGTTAGTGTAAGTTGGGATTAGTGTTCCATTCACTTAAAATCTTATCTTTAATGTTGCTTTTTTCTAAATTCTTTCTAAAGGGCATAAATTACAGTCTAGAGCTTTGATTTTAATATTTTCTTAAAATTAAAAATATTAATGAGCTTGATGCATTAAGCTAAAAAATATCAATTTGGACACCATTAAAACCCTCAAGAGACTCTCGCAAAGTGAAAATGAGCTCCAAAATTTTATAGTGTGATATGTGAGAAAAAATGAAAAGGTAAGCAATGGGCTCAAGATATTATTATAATAAAATTAAATAAGGAGATTGTGATGATTATTGTACTAGGAGTTACATTGGGAAGAGTGGAGCATCTTTTCATAATAGATGAGACTTATTGTAGTTGACATCTTCATCATAAAGCACTAGTATTGGGAGTGGTTACTATCAAGGTTATGGGATTTAAGGTCCTATATCATTAGTTTGTTTATATTTTGTGTACATGTTCCAATGCATAGTGGGGCATGGGTTCTTTTCTTGTGGAACATGATTTTTTTCCACTCATTACATAAATTAATTGATCATTTCTTGTTTCCCTTGCTCTATATATAATTTAATGTATGACATAAGGTTTAAATAGTGTTATGTAGAAATAGCCAAAACATTAGACTAAAGAAGATTGAGTGGATTGGATTGTTATAATCTTGTTATGAATATTAATAAAAGTTTCATATCTCTTTAGTAGTGGGATTTTTTGAAAGGGTTTCTCCATATAATTCTAGTGTTCATGAGGTTTGAATATTTATTTATTTTCTCCACTATTTCATTAATATTATTTGGTATATTGTATGTTTGATTAGACTTAAAGTGCCTCACCATTAGTTGATACTCCTACTATATATATTTACCTTGTTTGCAATAGTTTAGTCCATGTCAATAGTTGATTTGCACCCTTAATAACTTGGTGGGAATATCAAGTATTTTTTATTAAATATAATCAATAATCATTGTAAAAGAAATTTTAAATCAAATATTAGTCTAGAATGATTATTTGAGTGCTAGATAAACCATTTAAATTTAACCTTCATAATATTACTCTAAATATGTAGTTTTACCAACAAAAGGAATGATATTTATGTCTATTACATGACAATTACAAAATCATGACTATAATTCTTTAAATTATACTCATAATCTAATTTAATACTCATAAGATATTAAATCATTGTTTTTCTCAAGAGACGTGTAATTAAATATCAAGAATATTCTTTAGTTTATTAGTCCACAAAATAATTTTAATATAGTCCATAACATTCAATTTTAAAATTCATAGAGTTGTTGGGATATTATCATATCACTAGCTATGGAAAAATTTAGGAAAGGGTGGGATATTACACTGCACCCTATATTTGTGTGTTTTAGAGAAAATTAGCATGGAAGGTTTGCATTTCTCACAAATAAGAAAAAATCCTGAGAATAATGTACAATATTCTACTATATGTTTTCATATTGTTGAGTTATGCCTTGCAAATTAAATGTGTATCTCTTCCTCTACAACAGTCCATTTATACATAGAACTATGGATTAATGGTTTTATTATATTATGATTGAATTATGCCTCATGTTGGAAATTCCTCTATCTCTTCTTTGCTAAAATACTTTGGAACTAATAGGATTCAATTGTGTTTTATGACATAGGTCTATATTACTACAATGATGTATGTATAGGTGTACATTTTAACTTGGTTAGCTTTCCTAGCAAGTTCTTCATTACAACAATCACTCCACCTTGTCACTCAATCAAGCCCACTAGAACATATATTGGAATTTAACCTCTTTCATACTAAAATAAAAAGTAATCATTCATTATATTTAATTTACCATATAATTTGATCTAAGTAATGCATTTTATAAGATCTAATTGGTGTATTTACAAAAACTATTTTGTGTTTTGGGCATAGGTGGTCCTAGAAAATATGCACAAATAATAAGATAGACTATGGATTATCTTTTAAATATTGTTCACAGTTTTTCATGTCATATTTTTATAGGAGGTCCTCATAATTGGTATTCTTGTATGGTATTAGAGCCAATCTAGGTGCATTTGACACCTATGTGGTGGCTCAAGGGAGTGTGTTGGAGAAATGATACACACCTAAGTCATAAAAAGACTCATCACAATGTGAGCCATTAGCTCAATAGTAGAGCATCCTAACACCAAATGGGAGGTCCTAAGTTTGAATACTAGTTAGTCCATAGAAATTTCTATAAAAGTCGATCACTAGTACATAAGAAGAAGAATAAGTACCCTTATAATTTTTATTAATACCAACAAATTATAATTCCTCACATACATAGGCAAATCAATGATTTCAAGCTCATCAACATGTATATGTACCTCAATCTCATGACCCTCATATAAAACCATTTTATTAGATTTATTTAGTGTAAAATATTTAAATTTTCATTAGGAGGAACAATTGAAGGATTGACCCCAATATTAACCTCAAGCCTATGTAATTTTGTGAAAGGACATGTGGGGGAATTTTTTGCTGAAATTTCCTTCAAAAATTGAGGATCTTGACCTAGCAAAGACAGTAAATTGCAAGAGGTAAGTACTATTTTTAGAGAGTTTGTTGTTTCAATTTCTTATGGAATCAAGTTATTTGGATTCTCTTTGGTAGCATGTTTGTTGATCAAGTGTGGTTTATTAGTTATTCACATATTTTACTAACAATTTACAAGTATGTAAAGAGTTGCAAACAAATTTTGAGGAAAGAATCCACAAGGTTGATCTATGTAGAAGAGGAAGATTCCCATTGGAAAGAATTTATGGAAGATTTTTGAAAATTGATATGACCATACATACATCATTCATTTTTTGCTAAGTGGCAAGCACAACAATTCCAAACATTGAGAGATACTTTCCCACATGGAACAGTTCTATCAGTAGTTGACTTTGCAGAAAATTACTCCTTTGTACATCAAAAGGAGATTCAATCAGAGTATTACTTTTCAAAGCATATCACTATTATGGTTCATGTGTGTTATCAACATGCACAATCAGAATTGGATGGTGTTGAGAGTACAGATGAAGAACAAGTCATTAAAAAAGAATATCACTTTTATATTAGTGATGATAAAGAGCATGACACACTTTTTGTCCAACATTGTTTTACAATATTTTTTGAGAATTTGAGAAGTAGGGGTGTCAATTTTGAAAATAATTTTGTATCGTCAGATGGATGTGCAGCACAATTCAAATCTTCACGACCATTCTATGCACTTTGCAGATATCATAAAATCTACAAAATACCACATGTAATAACCCTCCTGGTTGCTAGATGGACTCAGTGGTTTTATGTTTTGTTTTGATGTTCAGATACTATGATGTTACTGTTATTATTGATGTGGTTAGTCAGATACTATGATGATACTGCTATTGTTTGATATGGTTAGTTAGATGCTAGACGATGTTATTTCATTTTGGACATGATTACTTTATATGACATTATGGTTGATTATATCTGTTAATTTTATGAATTGTGATATGATGCAATGATTTAAATTAATATGTTAGGAGGTGATTGTTAGTTAGAAATGTAATTCTTTGATTATGCTATAATTGTTAGAATAGGTGTGACGAAGGACAATATAGCATCACTCATTCGCGAGTGCCCTATTATGTTGCAATTCCTTCTCACAATGTAGTAACTGGATTTAATGTTTTGATATATATATGTTTATATGCACATGTACACAACTTCGTTTGTATGCAGGATTGCAGGTATAAGTCTCGATTCCACCTGCTTCGGCAGGACAGGGCGAGCACCAAATAACCCAACGGATAAATGTTGATACAGAGGTGACGATGAAGTCCTCCCGTCCCATGATGTCAGGTTGTCTCATCTGTTGGTATAGTCGATGTTGTGTAATTGTCGTCTTTGCCTGCTGTGTTTGTGTCTTGTCTTATTTTGGGTGGGCATTGATAATTTTGATTTATCTTAACATTTGAAATTGATTATTTATGTTAAGTGTTGGATTAAATAATATTTAATTATTTAAATATTTTAATTATTTTGAAAATCATATATTGCAATTAAATAATAATTAAATAATAAATCTGCTTAAATTATTTTAATTAATTAAATTTGGTGGTGGATAATTATGTGAATAATTTATTTAAATTAAATATATAATGTGTGGTGCAAGAAAAGTTACAAAACAGGAATTAAAGTAATTAAAACAAATAAAAGAATTAAAAAGACAGTGTGAGCCAATAGGGTTTGAGTGTTGAAAAGAAAGCTTGTTTTAAAGATTGATTTTTTTCTTTTTATCGGGATTTTTGGGGAGAGCTTTGGAGAGATGAAGAATATATTTTATTTAATTATGAATTCTTGAGAGTTCACACACACACACAGAAGAACAGAAAGCTGAAGTGCTCCAGGGATTGTTGAGTTCGTTCCGGACTGAAGATTGGAATCGGATTCGAGGACATCTTCAAATTTGCATTGGATTCCAGGTTCCTCTCGTAGTTTTCCTCGTACCCTTTCTGTTATCTGTCTGTTTCTGAAAAGAAAAATAGATTTCTATTAAAAATAATTTTTGCGAACATAGAGAACTTCTGTTGAAACCTGAAACTAGAGCAAATTATTAGATTAAGAAAACAAAGAAAATCATACAAATTATACTATTCAAATTTTGTCAAATAAAAAAAAGAAACCCAATCTTCTGAAACATACAAATTATCAATAATAGCATTTAGAGAAAAAAAAGATTTCCCTATTAAAAAAAAACAATGCATTTGAGAGTTTGAAAATATATGGGTATGGGTAAAATATTCATTGCTCTATTCTGTTCTTTTGTTCTCTAATTTAAATCTACTTTTGTACTTCTACCAGCATGTTAAAATATATGTGTGTTATATATATATATACATTTTTCTATTCTGATTGATATATATATATGTTATATAAATATATACATATATATATATTTACATATATCACCTTTGAATCTTTCTGTAAAATATTTTTATTCTTTTTATAGAAGACGGAAATCGAAGTTTTCGAAATCCGTTCTTTTATGTGCGCAGGGATTTAATATTCTTTTGGGGTTCGTGTTCTTTGAAACACGTTATTTTTGAAATATAAAATATATTAAAAAAAAATGAAGAGGAAAAAACTTTAGTTTGTCGGCAGAGTTTTTTTTTATGGTTCAAATTTTTGTTTGTATGGGGAGTGGGGGGTGACGGATGGGCCGTACCCCCCGGCCCCTACCGCAGCAAATGCTGCTGTACAGCAGTCCTTACGGACTGCTGTGCACAGCAGCCCGTAAGGGCCGCTGTGTACAGCAGCCGTAAGGGCTGCGTACAGCCGCGGACAATGTAATTTTAATTTCATTTTCTTTTATATTTAGGTTATTTAATATGTTTTGTTTTTTTGGAGTTTGGTTTATTTAATATTAATATATATATATATATATATATATATATATATATATATATATTCATATTTAGGTTTTTATATTTTATTTTATTTTATTTTATTTTTATATGTATTTGATAATTTTCAAAATATAATGGTAACGGATTTTATAAATGGAATTTTAATCAATTTAGGTAATGTATTTATTCAAGTTGAATTGTAATTATTGATTCATTTATTTATTTTTTTTTAAATGTAAATTCATTATATTGGAATAATGTAGTTGGTATTGTGTTAATAGATAAGTAATTGCTTTGTATTTTATATAGGCCCCGTTTATGTTGTCTATTATTTGATTTGAAATAAATATGTTAGACAAGCGTGATCCCTTTTGTTGTGATTGTGGGTTTTGATTGTGATAATCGTTTTGGGTTATTCCTTGAGGATGGTTTTAACCTTGCTGGTATAATCTTGTTATTTGGATGTAAGTTGTCCCGTTATACTATATTCTTCTTTTTCATTTGTGTTGACCCGTGGGGACCCTATCGTATTTAACCTTAGTCCAGAGGCATGTTTATTGTTGGAGTTGTCTTCGTCTTGATTATACCTTTGGTTTCAAAGCTTTGTAATTTTGTGCTTGGAAGGGTTGGACGGTTCTTATGATAGTTGTTATGGATTGACGCGAGAGGAATAATACCTCGCATGTGTAGATTCGAGTTTTACGTTTGTATGATTTGATCCAACCCTTGCCTGTTTTGAGTTATGTTAGGGGTCATAGGAGGGAGGGTGGCTCTTCGTGGGCGCCGGCGCCTCGGATGAGGAAGGGCCAGGATAACCCTCGAAGAGTAGTAAACAAGTGATAACCTAATCAATAGATTTAGGGGGGTTGGGTAGTTTAATCACACAAGATAATAAAACTTTGGATTCCTCGGCTATGCATTAGGGCTACCTTAGACTAGTGATAGACTGAGAAGGCCGTGGTCGGCATAGTCATAGTTTTGTCTTCACGAGAGACTATTGGCTCCGCATCAGCTACCCTATGGTGCCGGCGCCTCAGTTAGGAGGAAGGGCCAGGAGATCCATAGATAGGTGCCGGCGCCTCAGTTGGAGGAAGGGCCAGGAAATCCCATGAGAGCTATGCGATGACACTCTCCACTTGACACCCTTGTGCTTTGTTGTTGCCTCTGGATGTTATCTTTTTGTCATGTATCTTTGATTTCTTGTGAATTAGATTCGTGATTGTTCCGTGATATTACTTCATGTTATTGTGATGAGTTCTTAGTTTAACTTGTTATGTGATTTGAGTACGTCGATGGTTGTGCATTGCATATTTGAGTTATACTTGTTCTGTATCATGTTGTTGAGTCGGTTGACATCCATGGTCGGGTTCACTTCCTCGTCACCTCTGAGCACAGGGGGTGAGTTACTTCGTAATTCACATGGTTGGGTGGAACGTGCTCCGCACCCGTTGGGTTCCCCATCAGCGTCTTGTCATCTCAGCTTTCCGCAGTGCAGATGTCCCAGTGATCAGATGTACTTCATGTTCCCTTATTGTGTATCAATCCCCATGTTGGGAAATTCAATGTAATTCTTGTATCAAAAGAAGATTGTAATGTAATATTATTTCAATGATGTAATAGTTAGGTTTGAATTGGATCACGTTATCATATTTATCATGGATGTAATTGTACGATGTTGTCATACTCGCATCATGGCTATCAGTTGTATCTTGTATATGGTTTTTATAAATTAAAATAGTTATGTTGTTTTCATTATCTTTATGTTGTGTGTGGTTGCAATGTAACCTCGCGTGCCCCAGAGAACCAAGTGTATTAATGTTATGTGTTATGCTATGTGTTTATGATTTAATGTTGTTACATGTTATTTCTATTATTTAAAAAAAAAATTATTCGCATTATGTGTGTGTTCTCTGGGGTTTGCACGACGGGCGTTACAACTTGGTATCAGAGCCAAGGTTGCAAACGCTAGGGTCTTTGGGTAGTGTAGTCCATTAGGTTACCATTTGTGCAACTCTTGTGCTCATGTCGTACTTTATCTTGTGGCGCAGAACTATGCCTCGAGGTAGAGGACGTGGTCGTGGAAGAGGCCGTGGTGCCGGACGTGGAGCAAACCGGCGAAGCCCCTCAGTTCCTAGTTCCCATGGCTCTGAGCATGAGGAACAGCAGAGTCTTCATAGCGTTCCATCAGGTGGCCAGAATCCAGCACAGCCAGGTCTAGACGGTCAGTTACAGCATATTCTTGGAGAGATTCTTGACCGATTGGGACCCAGGCCAGATGAGGTACACCAGGTGGAGAGGGAGAGAGAGAGGTCTCCGAGGCGCAGGGATACAGATGTGGTTCCAGATGCAGTCGTAGCAGGCCATATGAGAGATCTGATGAGGGCACACCCTCCTACTTTTGATGGTTCTGGAGGAGGTCTTGAGGCTGAGACCTGGTTAATTGACTTAGACCGTTGCTTCGCCATGCACCCCTACGGTAGCAATACCAAGGCTCGGTGCGCAGTGATGCACTTGCGAGGCTTCGCGTCTACTTGGTGGCGCCTTGAGGAACAGAAACTGCATCTTGATCTCAGTATGGTTACTTGGGAGTTGTTCCTAGACAGGTTCAGAGCTCGTTTCCTCTCAGACCACTGGAGGCAACGCAGGGCTGACGAGTTTCACGATCTCAAGCAGTTGTCTATGTCAGTGGAGCAGTATGAGAGGCGCTTCTATGAGTTGAAGCAGTATGCAGGGATTAGCCACGATGAGGGCATGTTAGTGCAGCATTTTGTTCGGGGCTTAAATGCCCGCATCAGTGGTGGTGTACGAGTCTTCGAGCCGAAGACGATGGAGATGGCAGTGGAGAAGGCTCGCTTAGTGGAGGAGAATTTGGCCATGGCTTTGGGTGGTCACATCGGAGTACAGATTGGTAGCACACCCGCACCTGGTTATGTTGCTCATGGAGGGCAGTCACAGGGAGCAGGATCTTCCAGGAACAGGTACCCACCCTCGAAAGGGGGTTATCAGCAGCAGCAGCCTCAGCAGCAGCAGTCAAAACAGAAATACAATCAATCTCAACAGGGTGGCAATTCTCAGTTTCGCAGGGATCGGAGCAGGAACCGGGTTCGACAGGAACGTTTTGTACAGCCTGCACCTAGCTTCCAGTCAGCACCGACTCGTGGGAGTTTTCAGCAGTCAAATGCTCCATCAGGGGGCAGAGGTTTTGGTAGAGGCACTGGGTGTTTCTCTTGTGGACAGCCGGGGCATATTGCTAGGATGTGTCCTCAGAAGAACACCTCCGGATTTAATCAGAGGCCAGCAGCATCAGAGCCGATAGTAGGTGATGCAGGGAGATCTCATCGTGTGTTTGCTTCAGTGGATAATCGTCAGGCAGTTCATCAGAACACAGTGGTTGAGGCATCAGGTGTGTTGAATAATTCTAGCATTTCTATACTTTTTGATTCTGGTGCTTCTGATTCCTTTATATCACCTTTAGTTGTTGAGCGATGTGGTTTGGTGGCAATTAGTCAAGGCATAAAATGGCATGTTGAATTAGCATCAGGGTCAAGGGTTGTGGTAGAGAAGCTTGTGCAGGATTGTAATTTGGGTATAGGTGAAATGTCAACCAAGGTGGACCTCAGAATTCTGCCACTCGGTTCTTATGATATTGTCTTAGGCATGGATTGGTTGAGTGCACATCGTGCTATGATTGACTGTCGTCGAAAGGCAGTAAGGTGCACTGATGACTCTGGTAAGGAGGTGGAGATCTTGGGTATTCAGAGGCCCATCTCATTACGTATGATCTCTGCCATGCAGCTCAAAAGGCATTTCCGTCAGGGTTGTCAGCTCCTTGCAGTATCTGTGAGTGATTTGGAATCTGAGGATAGTCAGGGGTTGTCATTGGATGATTACCCCCTCCTTAAGGGTTTTTCTGATGTGTTTCCAGAGGAGATTCCTAGTATGCCGCCTAAGCGAGATGTGGATTTCCGGATTGATCTGGTACCTGGAGCCGAGCCCATATCTCGAGCTCCATATCGGATGACAACACAGGAACTACAGGAACTCCGTCTTCAGTTGGAAGAATTGTTGGCCAAGGGCTTTATCCGCCCAAGTGTTTCTCCTTGGGGAGCACCTGTGATATTTGTGAAAAAGAAGGATGGTTCTCTTCGCTTGTGTATTGACTACAGACAGTTAAATAAGGTAACAGTGAAGAACCGATATCCATTGCCCAGAATTGATGATCTCTTCGATCAGATAAAAGGGGCAAAGGTGTTCTATAAGATTGATCTCAAATCGGGATACCACCAATTGAGGATTGCAGATGCAGATATTCACAAAATAGCATTTCGAACTCGATACGGACATTACGAGTTCACTGTGATGCCGTTCGGGTTGACGAATGCACCTTCAGTCTTTATGAGTCTAATGAATGGAGTATTCCGTACATACTTGGATAAATTCATTCTAGTGTTTCTCGATGACATCCTGATCTATTCTAGGTCGATGGAGGAACATGAAGAACATCTAAAGCAGGTATTGCAGTGCTTAAGGGATAATCAGTTGTTTGCTAATCTCAAAAAGTGTGACTTTTATAAGACTGAAGTTCAGTATTTGGGCCATGTGATTTCCGGTGAGGGAATTTCAGTTGATCCTGCAAAGATTCAGGCTATTGTGGATTGGCCCGCACCCACCAATGTCTCAGAGATTCGCAGCTTCATGGGACTTGCAGGATATTATAGGCGGTTTGTTCAGGGGTTTTCTAGGTTGGCTCATCCTATCACCTCTTTGCAGAGGAAGGGAAAGAAATTTCTTTGGTCCGATCAATGTCAGTTAGCTTTCCAGACTCTGAAGGATAAGTTGACTAGTGCTCCAATCTTGGCAGTTCCTGATCCGGCAGGTGATTTTGTTGTCTGTACAGATGCTTCTTTGGAAGGTTTAGGGGCTGTGTTGATGCAGGAAGGTCGAGTGATTGCTTATGAATCACGGAAACTGAAAGACCATGAACTTAATTACCCCACTCACGATTTGGAGTTGGCCGCAGTTGTGCATGCCTTGGTGAGGTGGAGACACTTTCTCCTTGGGCATCGGTTCGAGTTGCATACAGATCACCGTAGTCTACAGTACATCTTCACGCAGCCGAACTTGAATGCAAGACA
This sequence comes from Sequoia sempervirens, assembly GCA_007258455.2. Taxonomy (NCBI): domain Eukaryota; kingdom Viridiplantae; phylum Streptophyta; class Pinopsida; order Cupressales; family Cupressaceae; genus Sequoia; species Sequoia sempervirens. The sequence goes on from VDFB02278576.1 coordinate 91,202, forward strand.
GAGAAGGTGGATGGAATTTTTGTGTGAGTACGACTTTGAGGTGAAGTATATTCAGGGTAAGGAGAATGTTGTAGCAGATGCTTTGAGCAGACGTAGGCATGAGCTATCCGCTTTGACTCTTGAGGTTGATTTGAGGAGTCAGATTGTTGCAGCTCTTTCTTCTGATGATTGGTATCAAGCAGTGAAGGCAGAGATTGAGTCGGGTAGAGCCTTAGAAGGTAAATTTGCAGGATACTCTTTGGATTCGGATGGTGTTATGCGCTATGCAGGCCGTATGTATGTACCTCCTGCAGAGGGTCTTCGTACCCTTATTTTGACGGAAGCTCATAGAGCTCCTTATTCGGCACACCCAGGAGTTAAGAAGATGTACGCTGATCTTCATGCACTATATTTTTGGGCAGGATTGAAGCGTGACATTGCAGATTTTGTGGCTAGGTGTCTCGAGTGTCAGAGAGTGAAGGCCGAGCATCATCATCCGCAGGCTTGTTGCAGCCGCATCTTGTTCCAGAGTGGAAGTGGGACATCATTTCTATGGATTTTATAGTCGGGTTGCCCATGTCTTCCAGGCGACACGACGCTATCATGGTCACTGTTGACAGGTTGACCAAGGTAGCCCATTTCTCTCCTATTCGATCTTCTTATACTGCTTCAGTGGTGGCTAGGGTGTTCATGGAGGATATTGTTAGACTACATGGGATACCGCGCAGGATTATTTCTGACAGAGATCCGGTATTCACTTCTGCATTATGGACATCCCTTCAGCGGTCCTTAGGGACTAAGTTGAATTTTAGTTCTGCCTACCATCCTGAGACAGATGGTCAGACTGAGAGAGTTAATCAGGTGCTTGAGGATATGCTTCGGATGTATGTCATGGACCAGCAGTCTCGTTGGGAAGACTACCTACATTTGGTTGAGTTTGCGTACAATAATGGCTATCACAGTTCGATTGGCATGGCTCCATTTCAGGCTTTGTATGGTCGTCCTTGTCGTACCCCTTTGAGTTGGGATCGATTAGAGGACAGGGTTCTTCTTGGACCTGAGATGCTTCGTGACATGGAGCAACAGGTAGCTCGCATCCGAGAGCATCTGGTAGCAGCTCAAGATAGGCAGAAGAGATTTGCTGATGCACACAGGGTAGATCGACAGTTTGCTATAGGAGATAGAGTGTTTCTCAGAGTTCGTCCTCGGAAGAGCCCTATTCGCTATGGAAAGGGTTCTAAGCTTGCACCCCGTTTCGTGGGTCCGTTTGAGGTGTTAGAGCGTATAGGTCCTGTTGCCTATCGCCTGGCATTGCCACCTAGTCTGTCGCGGATTCACGATGTCTTTCATGTTTCAGTTCTTAGGCCTTACTTTCCGGATGTTACTCATGTTCTTGATTGGAATGCTCTACAGGTCGAGGACGGGCAACTAGCTCTAGAGCCCGTGGCCGTGGTGCAGCACAGGAGGCTCGTACTCAGAGGCAGGGATATTGAGCAGGTGAGGGTCCAGTGGGATCCTAATGATGAGGCTTCAGCGACTTGGGAGGATACTTCCCGTATGCGAGAATCCTACCCATACTTGTTTTCTGGCTTACAGGAGTAAGCCGTATTTAAGGGGGGGAGGATGTAATAACCCTCCTGGTTGCTAGATGGACTCAGTAGTGTTATGTTTTGTTTGATGCTCAGATACTATGATGATACTGTTATTATTTGATGTGGTTATTCAGATACTATGATGATACTGCTATTGTTTGATATGGTTAGTTTAGATGCTAGACGATGTTATTTCATTTTGGATATGACTACTTTATATGACATTATGGTTGATTATATCTGTTAATTTTATGAATTGTGATATGATGCAATGATTTAATTTAATATGTAATGTGATGATTGTTATTTAGAAATGTAACTCATTGAGTATGTTATTATTGTTAGAATAGGTGTGACGAAGGACAATATAGCATCACTCGTTCGCGAGTGCCCTGTTATGTTGCAATTCCTTCTCACAATGCAGTAACTTGATTTAATGCTTTGATATATATATGTTTATATGCACATGTACACAACTTCGTTTGTATGCAGGATTGCAGGTATAAGTCTCGATTCCACCTGCTTCGGCAGGACAGGGCGAGCACCAAATAACCCAACGGATAAAAGTTGATACAGAGGTGACGATGAAGTCCTCCCGTCCCATGATGTCAGGTTGTCTCATCTGTTGGTATAGTCGATGTTGTGTAATTGTCGTCTTTGCCTGCTGTGTTTGTGTTTTGTCTTATTTTATGAGGGCATTTATAATTATGATTTATCTTAATGATTGGAATAGATTAATTATTTTAATGTTGGATTATATCGTAATTAAATATTTAATTATTTTAATTATTTTTGAAAATCATATATTGCAATTGAATAATAATTAAATATTAAATATAGCTTAATTATTTTTAATCAAGTAAATTGGTGGGGATAATTATTAGAATAATTTATTTAATTAAATAGAAAATGTGTTGTGCAAGAAAGTGGTAAAATAGAAATTAAAGCAAGAAAACAAATAAAAGATTAAAAAAGACTGTATGAGCCAATAGGAATTAAGAGTTGGGAAAAAGCTAGTTTTAAAGAATGGATTTTTCTTTTAATTTGGATTTTTGAGAGTTTTTGAAGAGAGGAGGAATATATTTTATTTAATTATGAAGTTTTGAGAGGTTCTCACACACACACAGAGGAACAGAAAGTTGAAGTGCTCAAGTGAAGGTGGAGTTCGTTCTGGGCCACGGATTGGAATCAGATTCGAGGGCATCTACAAACTTGCATTGGATTCCAGGTTTCTCTCATTGATTCTCTTCTCATACCCTTTTTGTTTGTTTCTGAAAATAAAAATAAATCTTGTTAAAATGATTTTGTGATTATAGAAAACTTCTGTTGAATGGAAAACTAGGGCAAATTGTTAGATTGAAAAAAAAGAAAAAAAAACCATAGTTACTGTACTGTACAAAATCTGTCAAAACCTTTAGCTTCTGAAATTCTCATCTTGACAATATTAACAATTAGAAAAAAAAAAAAATAATAATAATTTCCTTTTTAAAAAGAAATACTTCTGAGGGTTTGTGTATATGTGTATGGGTTGAGTATCCCTTGCTCTGTAATTTATTTGATTTTGTATAAACCCAGAAAATTGTATTCCTATACTAATAGATCTGTATATGTATTTTATTGAAAATATATATATATATATATAATCTCTATTGAAAAATCCTTTTATTTTGTTTAAAATTTATTTATACAGAGTTGGTCGGATAAATGGCACTGTGTTTTTTGTTTGTTATTAATTAAAATTTTTATTTTTGATTTTTCGGGATCCGTGCGGAGTAGTGCGGATGAAATCCGCGTTCCCTTGGTTTCTGTGTTTTTCTTGTTTTATGAAATCGAAATGCATTTTTTTAATAAAGTTTTTATGTTGCATTTATTATAAAAGTTTTTGATTATTTAAAAGTTCATTGTAATGTTGTTTTATATATGGTATGGAGGGAAGGGAGGGACGGCGAAGCCGTACCTCCCGACCCCCCTCCCACTGCCCCGTAGGACTGCTGTGCGCAGTCCTATGGACTGCGCCCAGCTTGGGCTGCGGATTTAAAAGTAAGTTTTATTTTTTTTTATTTATTTTCTTTTATATATTAAATTTTGATTTAGGTTTTAAATTTATATTGTTAAATTTTTAATAATATAATTATTATATATTTGTATGGATATATTTTATGAATATAATTATGATGTATTTTATTTAATAAATAAAATAATATTATAATTATTTTATATTGTTTATTAAAATGAAATTTTAGTGTTAATATAATTCATTACATTTTAAGGATGTAGCTTTTGAATGGAATTAAAATATTTAATTTTGTTTCTTTAAATTGAGCAATTGTTATATTTTAAAATGGACATTATTTTATTAATTGTATGGTCGAACAAATATTTTAGACCAAAATTAACCTTTAGTCATGGTTGTGGTTTTTTTTGAGACAATCGTTTGTTTTAAGTTGTTTTAGTGGGTTTGGAATCGAATTTAACGATACAACCTTGCAGAATTTAATGTGAGTTTTCTTTTATGTCATATTTGCTTTATTGCTTAGTATTGTCTATGGGGGAACCCTACTACTTGTAATCCTAGTCCAGAGGCAGGTTTATTTTATAAAGTTGTCTTCATCTTATTTTGTACCTTTGGTGTTGAAGTTTAATGATTTATGCTTGGAAGGGTTGAACGTGTTTCTGTGATAGTTTGTTATGGGTTGTCGCGAGAGGAGTATTACCTCGCGTGTGTGGATTCAAGTTCTATGTTTTATATGATTTAGTTCAACCCTTGCCGATTTAAGATTTGTTAGGGGTCATAGGTGGGAGAGTGGCTCTTCGTGGGCGCCGGCGCCTCGGATGAGGAAGGGCCAGGATAACCCTCGAAGAGTAGTAAACAAGTGATAACCTAAACAATAGATTAGGGGGAAGGGTAGTTTAATCATACAAGATAATAAAACTTTGGATTCCTCGGCTATGCATTAGGGCTACCTTAGACTAGTGATAGACTGAGAAGGCCGTGGTCGGCAAAGTCAGAGTCTCGTTCTCATGAGAGACTATTGGCTCCGCATCCGCTACCCTATGGTGCCGGCGCCTCAGTTAGGAGGAAGGGCCAGGATATCCATAGATGGGTGCCGGCGCCTCAGTTGGAGGAAGGGCCAGGAAATCCCATGAGAGCTATGCGATGACACTCTCCACTTGACACCCTTGTGCTTTGTTATTGTTGCCTCTGGATGTTATCTCTTTGTCATGTATCTTTGATTCTTGTGAATTTGATTCGTGATTGTTCCGTGATATTACTTCATGTTATCGTGTTGAGCTCTTAGTTTAACTTGTTATGTGAATTGAGTACGTTGATGGTTGTACATTGCATTTTTGAGTTGTACTTGTTCTGTATCATGTTGTTGAGTCGGTTGACATCCATGGTCGGGTTCACTTCCTCGTCACCTCTGAGCACGGGGGGTGAGTTACTTCGTAATTCACATGGTTGGGTGGAACGTGCTCCGCACCCGTTGGGTTCCCCATCAGCGTCTCGTCATCTCAGCTTTCCGCAGTGCAGATGTTCCAGTGATCAGTTGTACTTCATGTTCATTATTTTGTATCAATCCCCATGTTGGAAAAATTCAATGTAATTTATGTATCAAAGAAAATTGTAATGTAATATTATTTCAATGATGTAATAGTTAGGTTTGAATTGGATCACGTTATCAGATTTATCATGGATGTAATTGTGCGATGTTGTCATACTCGCAATCCTGGCTATCAGTTGTATCCTGTATATGGGTTTTTATAAATTAAAATAGTTATGTTGTTTTCATTATCTTTACGTTGTGTTGTGGTTGCAATGTAACCTCGCGTGCCCCAGGGAACCAAGTGTATTAATGTTATGTGTTATGCTATGTGTTATGATTTAATGTTGTTACATGTTATTTCTATTATAAAAAAAAAATTATTCGTGTTATGTGTGTGTTCTCTGGGGTTTGCACGTGAGTTACAACCCTCACAAGTGATGTATTTGATAACATAAACAACTATCTTCTTCCATGGCTTGGGAGAGACATTCTCTTGCACCATGTTTATCTATGCTCAATGGGGGTTGTTTGGCTTTGTAAATTTGGCCCTAGCTGATCTAGCATCTCTAGAAGCAAGGGTAATTTTCACCATCAACAGGTAACCCTGTGACCTCTACATTATTTCCTTAGTTGCCACAACTTCCAACCCTTTTACTATGGCTTTTCCTTTAGAAAATGTCTAGGAGAATTCAAGGGAAATGCTTTCATCAAAGCCATCCAAGCTTTAGGAAGTAATCTAACCATCCATAGTTTTTAAATTCAGCTAGGCATTGTGCATCCTGCAATAAAACATCATGCACTATGGGTTCATTTCAAATTAACCCACCTCCCATTGTCTACAATCAAATAAATTCTCTAGAACTTCTTTCCTACAATTCTCGTATGAAAATCAAGTGCACTTTTCTACAATACCTACTAAATTTCCAGTGCCAATATCGTCTATGGCTCTTCAATTCAAGATTATGATAGGGTCAATAATGGTAAGAAAAGGAGTGATAGAGGAGAATTAAGATGGGAAGAAATGGCGGCTATGGCTATTATCGCTTCACACATGCAAGTCGTCCTCTCACTCAAATTTCAAATCAGCTCATTTTAAATTTTCTGACATAGCCTAGCATAAATTGACACATGGGTAGTATATTTACATATTTGTCTTTCCCCTCCCCCCAACCTAAATTTGGACATGTGTCCACACATGTGAGATGGGAGTAGTGATTTAGCAGGGATTAATGGCATTTTATGTGAACATCAATCCCAACAATGACTACAAAATGTTGGCCTCCTGATGGTTAATAACTAAGCCTTTACAACCATGATTCAGATTGGAAATCTAGCTTGAATAGCTATTTCAATCATGAAGAAGGTGCATTTAACTTGTCAACCTAGGGATGTGAACTTGAAATGGGCCAGCATAGTATGTGCACAAGGAACTCAAAGTTGCCATTGCATTCCATAGTTAAGGAACACACAGTACTAAAATAAAATTGTTTGGAAAGGAATGAGACAATTGTTGAACATCAATCAATGACTATGATAAGTTTAAATGCATAACAAGAATGGAAATTTGAGCAATAAATTGAAAACTACTCTATCTACTTTGGCTGTAGGAACAATCACAAAATGGAATTCTAGTTGCTATAGGAATAGTTGGTGTCAGATTTCTAACTAAGTACTAAGTAGTAAGTAATACTAAACTAATGCTAAACTAAGAAGACAAATTATTCACCAAGTGGCCCCCCTTGGATAAGTATCCTCTAAAACTAATGAGAACTCATAAATTCATTTTATTCACTATAAATCATGAGTACAAAAAAGTAATGTATTTGTATTACTAAAAACTAGAGAGTGCAAGTACAATATCAAATTGTGCAACCTCTCGAGGAAGAAGCATCAGATCCTTATTTATACTATGACCTAAACAAGGTAGTCAACTCCGTGACTTGGAGGACACCATTTAGGGAAAAAGGAGAAAATGGAGAGATGGCAGTTACGCGTGCATGGAATCTGGTCAAATATATAGGTCCAAATGTAGATCTAGCACAAAAATAATTCTCGTACATTCTCAATCATTAAATCACACTACAAGGTGGTTATGTTCAATTGCATGAAGAATCTTTTGTCGTCAGCCTTCTTTGACTTGGAGAAATTCCTTTGTTGGACATTATGGTGCATTCCCAGTTGGCATGGTGTCTTCCTCAACTTTAGCATATTAAATTTGCATGGCAATGTTAGTATGCATAATAAATGTACATCTATAACCACCTTAAGGAACATTCATTAATGACATGAAAAATCAATATCTAGATAATCCACATAATATACCAAATGTCATTAAAACTTGTATCTAGATAGGATTTAAGTCTAATGCCAATGGTTTGAGGGAAACATTATGAAAATACCAAAATTTAACATCAAATTCCATGACATCTACCAGCAAATAAACTATAGATTCTACCCAAAATTGGACCAAAAACTAGGCTCATCACTCACTCTGCCAAAATTTCTCTCAATCTTCTCATTTATCTATCTATTTTTCCTCTATCATATCCATCTTATCATTATGTTGGGAAAATGAGCAATGAACATCAACATATCGAAACAATCAAACATTCAAAATATTGCATTCTCATGTAGGCGAAGAAGAGTAATCGAGATAAATCAAATCTAGCTTGGAGATCAGTTTTCTTTGCTTTCTTGTTTTGATTTTCATTATAGTTTGTGCTCTATTGTGCCTGTTAGGGTTTCATTATAATTTATTTATGCATTTTACCTAAGATCATTGGTGAATCTAAGGAGCTAGAACAACATTGGTATCAACATCTAGAACAAATTTAAGGATGAAAACATTTAGGTACACACATTCCATCTTTCATCTCTAATCATTACTTGTTAATAAACTTCAATTTGGGGCTTAAAAAGAACTTGTTTGATCACACACTTAGATTTTTGGATTGAAAAGAACATATTGTTTGTTGTCACATTATTGAAATTAGGTTAAAATGAACAACTATCTTCCTACACACTTGGCTTTGGGATCTAAAAATAAAAAGTTCTTGAACTGTTTTACATACATTTTTATTTTCTAAAAGGAAATTAATAACTACGAGTGTGAATCAAATGCATCTATGATAAAAAAAACCTTCACTTGGTTCACTTTTGTCATACTCTTCTTAGGAGACTTGCTTGAATAACACACCACCCCAAGGGATGACCTCAATTGAGAGGTGAATCAAAAGACACCCTCCTTTGGGAGTTGAAATCTTGTCACTAATGGCTAAGCTCCAAAGAAATTTATACCTTTTTGAAGTGAAGGTGAAGGGTGGGTTAGCCCTTTCTCCCAGTTGTGTGGCAGGATTTTTCTTTCAAAACATCCTTATTCAACCTCATGTATCCTAGATTAAGACCTATTTAGCCATACCCACTTGACTAGTTAACATTAGGCTTGGTGTTGTGTATTCAAGTGTTTTCTTAATCATAACATTTAATTTTGAAAGATAAATTTATCATTGTGTTTGGTGTGTGTTTTCATGCATTTACATGTGAGATCTTATGTTTGATATTTCCCAATTCTAACCTTTCAATAAATATTTTCCATATCATCTAATCTTTCCAAGCCAAATCATCCTAGTCATTCAAGCATTCACATCATTTTAAATCATCATTGTAATCTTAATCAAATATTTTTCAAAAGTGACACCATGCCAACATTATAAGACCCAGTACAAGAGCTCATTCACATACTTCACCAATATCAAACAAGAAAATCACCTTTAAACCAACAAATCATTCAAAGAATCCATGACATGATTTGAGAACTTTAAACAAACCAGTCACCTCAAATTCAACAACTCATAGCACAAGTCCAAAACCTCATGTCCACTTGTCAAATCCAACAAGAACAATGTCAAATCCAATCACCACATCAAAAAATTTCACACCAATCTTATGTGTCACCTATATCATCATATCAACCTCATCCATATGCATATCATGTTACCCCTTCATCAACCTATCACACCTCATCCAGTGTCAACCCTTATCCATATCATTCCACCTCTCAATATAACCATTATCCTATACAACCCATCCATCATTATCACAACAACAAATAATACCACAACAAGTCCAAACACCATTCCAACCTCAACAAATTCAACCACAATACTATATGTCTCCTTCACCATCATGCCAACCTAACCCATATACCTATCATGCCAATTCCACATCAACATATCCACCCATATCACAACAAGAACATAGGAGCCCAATTCCACCTTGGCAACAAAATCAAGAGTTTTTCAATTCTCATACTCCATTTGACAAGGGGAACACCAATCTGGGTATGTGCAGGATCATCATGGAAAAAATAGGCCCTTAAGTGGCGAAAAATTTAGAAAAATCAGAGTCAGATAAGTTGACTTAAGAAATTGAGTACGCTATCTATATTAAATTTCAAAAATATGTAAGAATAGAATTTGTAGAAAGTTGAATGTAGTTTCTAAACTACTAAGTTTATTCAAAAAAATAAATCTATTTGGTAAAATTTTGAAATTTCAATGTAGTAATTACTAAATTTTAGGAAAACATAAGAAGTAGGTGTCTGTTTACCATAACCACAATAAAATGATAATATTTTTATAAGATTTTAGATATAAGTAGAGGACTCATGTCTTGATGTGATGCACATCTTTTGTAATTTTTTCAAGTAAATAATTAATTATGAATTTTTATTACAACTTTAAAAAATATAAAAACTCATATGTTTGACCACCATAACTTGATCAAAACTTCATGAAATTCATTTTTTTGAATCCTATAGTATGCAAATCATAAAATGTGATGCATGTTTTAGATTCAAAAAATGTGATACCGTTTGAAAGTTATAGATGTTTTTCAATTAACCTATAATTTAGGACTTTAGTCATAATTCAAATAGAAAATAAATAATAATTATTTATTAAATTAAAATTAAATAATAATTTATATTTGTGGAATGTTGAGAATACCCTTTGAAAACTCTTTTTGTTTCATCAATTTTGGGTAAAAGAAAAGTCATCAGCCACATACCCTACACATACCCATCATATTGCCACTTTTTGGCCCATCATGATCCTCCACATACCCATCTAGTTCATGTACCCTATAATTTTATCATACCACCATCCAATAAAATTCCTATCCCTCAGCCACCATGTCCTAGTCTTAATTAATTGGGCTCTCCTCCTTCTAACCCATCAAACTCTTCATTACCCCCACCATCATCTAATCCTCCATCAAATTCATGCTCTAAATTCAAACATTTCAAAAGTAAACCTATGGCATTACCAAAATCCACCCATCCACCTACAAAGAATGTGACCTAAGGGCTACTAGAAAGGAATCAAGCATTGCCATGTCATCCAACTCATATGTTTGAACCTAGCAAAGGTTCTACCAACACCACGCCTAGTCTTCTAATTCCATCATGTCACCCACAACCCCTTGAACCTATTCTACAGTCTCCCCCATGAGCCAAAGCCAACCTCCATCATGCCCTTGTGAGATTGATGATCAAGAACATGTTGAGCCCCTCCAAGAGCCTTCCTCATCCACTTCAATTCAAGAAACCCAAGATTTAGATCAAGAGTCTACTCCCAAGCATGTGGAAACACCAATCCCTAGTCCTAATCAAGATCAAATCACTTTCATCCAATCTTTCCATAATCTATATCGTTTCTATGATCTAGATGATATCCAACATGATGAAGAGCCTATCCATGAGAAACTTGATCTTATACCCATCCAGGAGCAAGATATCTCAAATACACCTCCACCTAGTCCTATCCATGATCAACCACAATAAAAGCAAGCACACAAGATCCACACAATTAAGAACACAATATTTATGTGGATACCCTTTTGGGAGAAACCATGAATAAAGACTACTTGGATCTACTATCCAAATCCATTCACAACAAAAAAACAAAATCGTACATATATTTATAGGCACGAACCCACTAGAGACACCAATCCCCACTCCTAAGCACAAACTTAGAAAGAGACACCAATCTCTTCTATTGAGAGGCACCAAACTCTAATGAACAAAAAAATCACCTTCTTGAATAATGCTTCTCCAATGGATTATCATTTGAATCTTGTTCAAAAATTTGCATGCAACTTTTTCACATATACCCTTCTTCAAAAATCTATTTTAATAAATCTTATTTGCTCTTATTTTTGAATGATAATGCATTTATTTTTTGCTTACTAACCTCCATTTCTACTTCTATTCATACCCCAATCATACCTCTTCACCGAATATGGTTGGCCTTCTCAAGGGAGGTTGACCACACGCAAATAATAATAATTTTAATTTATTTTTAAATCACCCAAGAGGGGTTGACTATAATGTCCCCTTTTTTGGGTTATCTTTCTTTGTAGTTGGCACTAGCTTTCTAGGGTTGTTTCAGTGAGTTTTGAGGCATAAATTAATATTACCAATGAGATTTTGTTGTTGTGGATATTTTATAGTAGAGTTTCTATTTTTAGAAGTGACTAGTTTTACTAACTTACTAATTTTAGTAACTTCCAATTGGGCCAGCTTGGTGATTTGACTCACTTGTTATTTTTAGCACCTAGTCTTGGCTCTGTTTTTGTAGTAGTCCAGTGTAGTGCTTTATAATTATGGTCATGGTGAGTTATAATGGTGGTTGCATTAATATTTTATTTATTGTCACTTAAGTTTCATTTATAAAATTACTTTCTAACTTAAGTGAGGGTGGCATGTTCGTGAAATGACCCCTTGTTCCATGCCTAGGAAAAAGGTAACTTAAAGTTGTTTTTTTTTTTTAAGTTTTAGCTTCAAAGTTGGATTCCATAGTTGAGGAGGAATAAGTTAAATGAAATATTTAAATTTGGAGCTCAAAAAGGGGGTCAAACCTCTTGGGGGTAATTTTATGTCATTTCATAAAGTGAAATGAGAGGGAAAAACTATTCATATTCAAATGAAAGTTTCCCTAATTCTTCCCTCACTTTATAAATAAGATTTTGAGCTCTTATTTACATATGAATGTTTCGAGAACTTAAGGAGATTCTACTAGATTAAGCTCATGCAGTTCTTCCTTTGTTGGTTGAGGATGAAAACCCTCTTCTTAGTTGTTGATTTTGATGGTGAAATATCCACCCTAGCTAGTTGGAGTTATTCTACCTTAGGAATCACCATTGGTTTAATGGAGTTGCAATTCTCAAGTTTATTCAAAGATAAAAATTCATGAGGTAATTTGTGGTGTTTATTTTGGTGTGGATTAGTTGATTTGCATACTTTTCACTTTTCTAGTTGTACCCTTCTTTAGATTGGTTGTACTCCTCTCAATGGTTCGAATTATTTGGTGCAATTACTTTGGACCTTGGGTATAAATAATTGAAATCTTCTTGATTCTAGAGCACTCCCTTATGGATGAGAACATATGTGTTTTTTGATGTCTATGATTTTATAAAATCCTAGTCACCCAGTTACAAGCTATACAGGTGTTTGACTCCTTATTTGGACTAAAAGCTAAGTATTGGTATTTTTGGGGTGTGAATCATCATTGGAAGTAGTGCCTAGGTCTGATAATCCATCAACAACAACAATAAATATCAAATGAGGTCAGAAACGAAAAGAATATAATTTTATCCAAGGGAAGTTTCCCTTGTACAGGTTAGTGCTAGTTTGGGCTGAGCATTAAATTCTTAAGAGGTCTACAAAATATCAGAGTTCTTTGTTTTGGAAAGCTGTGAGTTCTCTTTGAAGGTTTGGAAAAGTATTTTTAACTATTATGAGATGCTCTTGACCTATGGGAGGTCAAACCATTGGTATTTGTTGACTTGTGACTGATTGTCATAACTTCTAGTTGTAGTAGTAATGCAAAGATACAACTTTTAGACCTCATCAGTGATGTTATGAGCCTTTCCTTATGACCTAGGTAAAAAATACCCCTCTTACAATGTGCCAATGATGTGAGGAAGTCACCGCATGTGATGTTTGTTGAAGTTTGATGGTGCTAAAGACAATTGTTCCTAGTATTCAACTTCAGCTAGTCTAAAACCTTATGTTAATTCTATGTTGAGAGTGCGCTATAGTAGGTTACAATCCTAATTCACATTTTATGCAGCTTCCTCATGGTCTTGGTTGGAAATTTGTCACATATACAACTTGCTACAGAGTGTAGGAAGGTGAAAAGTATTATGTTTGATGGTAAATGGTGTTTTTGAAGTCTCATGTGCCCTATAAATGAGTCATCATAGTCTGCAAAATTTTCTATTTTTGATTAGAGGAATTTTCCCACTTCATCTCCTGATTGGTTATTACTTGTAATGTGGACTATTCAATGAATATGATCATTTTTTGATTTATGAGCCATTAATGACATTATATATGTTGAAAATACAATTCTATGTAAGAAAACTCCATATTTCACATTCATGACAACTTAGTGACAGTATTATAGTTTGGTTTATTCTTCATGAAGTTTATGGTATAAGTTAATTGGATATCAATTAACCAAAAAAAAAAAAATATGAGGGTGGGATATTACATTAAACCATTTCAAAGGGGTGACTTTACAAAATATGGGGGCCATAGATTGGGCACCAATATGAGACAAATTGAGTCAGCCAACATTTACAATAAGTTATAATTCAAGAAAAATAGCTCATGGGTCGGCCCAATTTCTTGATTTCTTCCTTTGACATAAATTATGCTCCTTTGGAATCAATGAAAACTATATTTCAAACACCCCTACCTACCACCCCAATGTTGGTTCTTGTGGTCCCTCTGATCCCAAAGCTATGTTACTAGGTTCTTCCTTTTGGTCTAGTGTGCCCACTTGGGAGCATTTAGGAGTAGGAGTGGGTTGGGGAACAACCGAGAGCACCCAAGGAGTGCTCAGGAACCCCCAAGTTCCTTGTGGGTCCACTAGAACTGAACCCACTGGGAACCCAAGGGTGCTCCCTAGGTGCACTCGGTTGTTCCCAAGCACTCCCATGGAGTTGGGTGAGTTAAAAAGGAAAAAAAAAAAGCAATTTAAAGTGCAATGAAACCCTAAAATGCCTCCTCATTCATAATACCTTTTGACATTTCATTGCTCTAGAATCAAACACATTTTCTATTCACTTTTACATTTTGAAGGTTGCTAGTGTTTTGAAGGAGATCGATCAAGTGCAAAAATAATCGAGGATAGCTTGCATAAAGGAGATCTAGTCCCCTATGGTAGGAATTTTAACTCATTCTTTCAAGTTTTTGATGATTTTTTTAAAGTTTTTGAAGATTTTTTTTTTAATTTTTTATAGAAAAGAAGAAATAATTTTTTCTATTTTTTTCAATGTGTTTTGGTGTTCATTTTGTAATTTTTTTCAATATTTCTTATAACAGAAAAATTAAATTGAAAACTACTTGAAATGACTACAAGTTAAAGTTCAGTGGGTGTTGATAGAAACAAAAAAATTAAAATTGATCAAGCATCTCCTTTATGGAATCATGTTATGATGCTTGAACAACTTCCAAGAGGTGGGGCATTTTTTTAGGATTATGGTGAGTGTGAAGTCCAATTTAAGAGCTCATATAGTCGAGTGAAAGATCACTTATGTGCACAAAGTGGAAAAGGGATTAGAATATGTGGAAGGCCAAATAAGAAGGGATTTCCAAAGGAAAAAATTATGTCATACATTAGAGAACAAGAAGAAGTCAATGCTTTGTGTGAAAGAGAAAAATTAAAATGTCATCCTTTAGCAAAGAGAACAACAATTACTTTACCTACAGATTCAATAGTGGCCTCTCAACATCCTCTCTTGGAGACATCCTCTATCCATGTAGAAGACCCCACTCCTTCCCGTAAAAGAGGGACATTGGATAAGACATTTCAAAACAAATAAAGATACATTGCAAAGGAAAATATTACATGTTTTATGCCAATGGTCTTCCTTTTAGCTTGTTGACGTCACCATATTGGTGTGATATGGTGGACACAATCGATAGTGCACCATCTGCTTTCAAAGGTCCTAGGTATGAAAATGGATGCACCACCTTATTAGGAAAAGAAAAAATCATGTAGAGACATCACTCAAAACAATTAGGGATTCTTGGATTGAAACAAGAATGTCTATTGTTTTCGATGGATGGAAAGATTGCAAAAACCAACCTTTGATTATTTTTATTGCACTATCCCCCAAAGGGGCCATTTTTTTAAAGGAAGTTGATTTTGAGGGGAAAATCAAGGATGCAAAATTCATTTCAAAAACTCTAATGGAGTCCATAAAGATGGTGGGTCCTGAAAATATTGTTCAAATCATTACACAATGCTAATAAAAATCTTAATGATCCTCCATCACCCACTATCGACCCCATTACAAGTCCTCCATCATATCCTATTGGTATATCCACCTTCATCCATGAGTTTTATTCTTTAGGAAAACAAAAACCATTATCAACTTCACCTTCTTCATATAATAATGAACTCATTTCTAGTGTCCAAAACACACCTAGTCCCATTGTCCACCATATGCTTCAAAACATGAACTATCAAGGTAAAGGCTTAGGCCTTTATGGACAAGGTATTTTGGAGCCCATCCATGTCAAATTCCCTCCATGGTCATTTGGCCTTTGATACTCATCCCAAGGAAAAAAAGCTAAAGATGTTGGTACTTCCTCCATCCATCCTAAGTCCTCCTTCCATCATAAATCCCATCATATGCCTAAAACATATGTTGTCATCCCTCCTCCATCATCCAAAAAATGTCAAAATCATGTGACCATACACCTTCTACCATCAAATTTTCCACCATTACTTCCAACCCCTAATATACCTCCATCTAATCTACCTCCATTACTCATAACACTTGATATCCCTATCCTCCAAAAATCCACTTTTAATCCATCCATCCATAAATCCTCTAAAAATCATAATCATGACCAATAAATGCACAGATTGTCTAAACATGAAGCTTTTTATTCGTTCCGCCATACCCATGGAATTCAAAAGATTTTTTTTGTATGCATCTACCTATAAAGAAAAAAATATGAAGGGTCCTCATGCCTTAGGAAACAAAAGAAAAGAATCAAAGAAAATTCCATCTAAAGGGAAATATAAGCCCATACATTCAAAAGAAAAGTCTAAAAGAAAAATGGTTTGGGTACCTAAGAAAAAGGAAAGCAAGTGAAACAAAGCATCTACATCTCAAAAATCCCAACCATCCACTTCCAACTCACATTCCCACTCTATTCAATAATCTTATATTCCATCCCACAAGCAAAATGAAATTCATAAAAATACTAAGTCTATGTGGGTACCCAAAGCACTTCATCACCCATCTCCTAAGTAAACATCTCCATTGCTTCCTACATCCCCTCTAGGGTATGTGTAGGATCATTATGGGCCAAAAAGTGGTGATATGATGGGTATTTGTAGGGTATGTGGCTAATGACCTTTTTTACTCAAAATTGATGAAATGAAAAGGGTTTTTAAAGGATATTCTTATCTTTCCACCAATATAAATTATGCTTTACTTTGAATTCAATAAGTAATTATTATTCATTTTCTATTTGAATTACAACTAAAGTCCTGATTGATAGGATGATTGAAAAAAATCTATAGCTTTCAAATGGTATCACATTTTTTGAATCCAAAACATGCATAAAATTATATGCTTCACATACTATAGGATTAAGAAAAGAAAAATTGAATTTCATGAAGTTTTGACCAAGTTAAGGTGGTCAGACATACAAGTTTTTATATTTTTTAAAAGTTGTAATAAAAAATTCATAATTAATTATTTACTTGTAAAAAATTATAAAAAAATATTCATCACATCTGGAAATGAGTCCTCTACTTATGTCTAAAATATTATAAAAAAATAATATCATTTTATTATGGTTAGGGTGGTCAAACAAACACCTACTTCTTATTTATTCCCTAAAATTTAAGTACTACTACATTGAAATTTCAAATATTCACCAAATAGATTTAAAAAAAAAAGCCTAGTAGTTTAGAAACTACATTCAATTTGCTACAGATTCTATTCTTACATATTTTTGAAATAATATAGATAACTTATTCAAATTTTTACGTCAAGTTGCCTAACTCTAATTTTTTTGAATTTTTTGCCACTTAAGGGCATGTTTTCTCCATGATCCTGAGCATGTACCCTCCACATCAAAAGTTTCAATACTTATCATAGTGTGTGTAACCACTGGTAATGCTTCCCTTCCATTTCACAACAATTCCATATATGTCCATCTCCCCACCCTTCACTTGTTATCTTACATATCTCCACCATCACCTTCCTATGGCCTATGCTTTTAGCTAAGCCTCCCATTCTTCTCCCTTACATAATCCACATCATAATCCACTATTTCCCTACAGAATCCACTATTTCCCTCCATAATCCACATCATGATCCATTAGCTTCCTACTCCATCTCCATTTCATGTTATCCCTTACCAACATCTATGAGCATAATGACATTTGACATGGTCTAGATGTGACAAAATTTATCTAGCAAGACTATCACCTTTCATGGAACTAGAATCTCCAGTCCCTCCTACCCATATTCCCCTTCTCCCATTCGAAAAATTCAAAAAAAAAAATTCCAAAAAGTCAAAAAAATCAAAATAAAAAGAAAGTAAAGAGAAATACCTTCATCCAATGGTGAAAACCTACTAAACAAGCACCCTGGATAAGTACCATGATGAAAACCTACCAAACAGGTGTCATGTGTGGGTTGATCTTCTATGTAACTTACACTTGGGGGCACTTTGTCTCAGCCACACTATCGATCCTATCATTTCACTGATCATATCATTTACATCCTACCTACCATCTTTAGCCATCATACATACCTATCATATTGAGTCCACTTATCCACCCTTCTCATTTTGATCTTGAAGGAGATATAGGAGAAAAATGTTGAAACACGTTTTTTGGGTATCTCTTGACATACCTCATCCTTTCTAATCCAATCTTATCACCATCTTATTGGAAGCATTGTCATAAAAATCCTAAGTATTGTACCTAGAATGGGGCATGTTATTCCTATGTGACATAGTCTTTGGAGATCACATCCTTTCTCTCCTATGATTCATACATCCATTTCATTCACTGTGAGCTATACTTTTTATCTATCCATCTATCATGAGCCTTCTATCCCTTATCCTATCACCCACGCTTCCATCCATCAATACCATCTATCTCCTTGCACCTAGATTTGGTTTTCCCTTTTCATTGGTATCTAGAACAAAGTCTACCCAAATTTCCATCCATTGACATCTTGACACATATCAAAAAAGTCCAAAAAAAATACAAAAATTAAAAAAAGCTCTGAAAAAATCTAAAAAAATAAAAACATTTCAAAAATCTCCAAAAAAAACAAAGAAAAAGAAAATCCCCAAAAATACAAAAAATATATAAAAAGGTCCTAAAAAAAGACAAAAATATCAAATAGCCAACAAAAATCCAAGCAATCAAATCAAACCAAATCACTTCTTCCAATCAATTCACCACTTCTTCAAATCAATCTGTGAAATCAATTTCTTCATAAAATTATCCAATCAAATCCATTCTTCTAATCAATCACATCACTTCTTCTAATCAAATCAATTCTTGTAATCAATCACATCCCTTCTTCTAATCAAACCCATTCTTATAATCAATCCAATCAATTAGAATCATTCCAATAAAATCAATTCTTCAATTTAGTCATCATCAAAATCTTCAAATCAATCATCCTCAATCGTTCCAAGCAATAATCCAAATGCAATTCAATCCTTAATCCATACCAACCAAGCTAATCAATATTTCCAAATTATCCAATCAGATCCTTTGGTATTGATCTTAGCCTTGTTGTAAACCCAATCAATTAATCAATCAATCAATCATCCTTATGTTGATCTAGGGATATATTGTTCCCCACAATGACAACTCTATCATCATAAACCAATAAATCACTCAATTAATCATTGGTGTACAACTTTTCAGGGGCAATTATCTTTTTTTTTTTTTTTATCATTTTTGCATGATAGCTTGCTTGTTGGTGTGCCTTATCATTTTTATCTTGCATTTGCATCAAATCTAGGTCACTCCTAGCTAATATTCATATCTTGTATCTAGAAAAGGTTGTATTATGTTGGGGCATGAGACACATCATCACCTTGGTCTTTATACCTTGGTTCATAACATCTAGTGCTACATCAAACATATGATTTCTCATTTTATTGTAGCATAGCATTCCATTCTTCCTTTTCATCTACCTCTTGGGCGGGTGCAAAAAGATGGGTAGCCAGTCTATCACCAACTTTTTAAAAAATTCTTGAAAGCTCATAACACGAGTGTGTTTTAATGCACTCAGATCATGGCTTGGTGTGTCGATCCTAAGGCTTGGCTAGAATGATCCCATAACACAAGTGCATTATAACATGCTCTCATTATGACGTATTAAAAGAAAAAAAAGAAGGAATTAGAAATAATTTTCATTGTGACTATTTATTTTTTCTACCCACGGCCAAAACCCCTCATTCCTATGCTCGCATTCTGGGAGAAGCCATTTTATAATATTTTTCATCAAATTATTGTTTTTTCATCGCCAGGATGCTGCCATGTTGACGAGGAGGTCTGAGAGGTGAGGATTATTTTTGTTGTTGTTGTGAATTTGTTAGTTTTAGGTTCTTTTCTATATTTATTTTTTGAATTTGTAGGAGATGTTAATGAACCTACAAACCCTCCTCAAAATCCTCAATAAGCACAAAAAAAAGAGGAAAAAAATCCTCAACAAGCATGGGAAGAATAACAACAAGTAAATCCTCAAGTTGAACAACCACAACAACAATCTCCTCCACCAATCCCTGAACATCCTCCTGGAACTCAACAAAATAATAAGTGAAATTGAAAACAATAAAAAAAAATTGAGGATTTAATCAGGAGGTGGAATGATAGAAATGGTTCAACCATGGAAAGAATGACCCTATCAACTGCACTCAAAGAAATGTTAAAACATGTAGATTCAATTAGCAAACAATTAACTAGTTGGAAAGATAGGAGGCAAGCAGCTAGGGCTTATTACCAGAATAAATTATCATATAAAGATGTAAAAGATCTAAAAATTACAAAATTTGATTTGTGCTCATTATTCACTAACCCATGCACAAATGCAAATCTTACCCTTAATGCAACGTAGTTTCATATCCATTGGTTCCACCACCAACTGATTAGGATTTTTTTTCGAGATAGGTGGTACATGGTTTTTGATTACCCACCATGCAAAAATTGTGAAGTCCCACAATATTTATGTAGGAAACTATACTATGAGATCATCTTGAACAAAATCCTAAATTATTTTGATATGAGGGACTTCCAGGGGAGAGGTGGGAGGTTGGATCAAGATAGACCTAGTGCATAGCAGGATTGTACGTGACAAGGGAGATGACCTCTCACTAGGCCGCCTCATGAGCACATTAGTATCCATTCCATTATGAAGAAGAGTGGTGAGGCAGAGACTTTGGAGGCCATCAACTCTTTGACCTAGAGTGTCATCCAACATGCCAATCTTGTTCTACAATGCCATCTAGGGGAGTCTTCAAGTGGTTGGCTTTGATCCCATTTGTGTAAATCTTGCGGGGTGACTTATTCATATAACCTCACTGACACAAAGGAGGCTTCTATGTAGGATACGTCTACAGCTATGGAGATGGTGAGGGAAGCTAAAAAAATTTAATGAGGCCTATGGCATTGATAACCAGGTAAATGTTAGCATGTTCATTCAATTTAATTTATTAAATTTCAATTTTGAAATGCAAGATTAACTAATTTAGTTTTATTATTTTAATAAAATTTCAAGGTTACAATGTTGATAATGGATACACTGGCCCTATACCCACTTATTTCTCCACTGCATCTACCATTGAGGTATGCAACTAGTAAACAATTATAAATTTATTTCATGTTAATAACATTGTTTTATGAGTGTTATTTTAATATGTGATTTTGGATGTTGAATAGGCTAATATTGGAGGTTTCGAGGGAAAACCTCCCAGTGCCAGTGGATTTAGAAAAACCTACATGTAGGTAATAGAAAAAATAGTTTAACTAATGAATTGTACTTAATAGATTTGTGTAGTTTGTATTCATATCATTGGTTATGTTGCATTGCACATCTTTCAAACTCAAAGCATTACTTCACATTCCATAACTAATAACTAGATGTTGATAGATGATGAAATTTCAACTACAATATAGTTGTTTAGAAAGTCAACATAAGCAACATGATGCAATTACTTCACATAGGATAAGAAATAAGTAGGAGCAACTTCCAATTGAATTTTCTTGTCATGGCATTCCATGAGACCAATTTTTACTGAGACATCTTTTCAAACAATTCACTACCTTGTCTATGCTATGGATGCTTGGACGAAATATATGAGAGAATAGTAGTAAGCAATAGAATAAACAAGGAAATGAGTTGTTTGAAAAAATTCCTCAAAGAAATGTGGTCTCATGGTGAATTCCATCACAATGAGACCCAATTTCTTTGAGGAACTTTTTCAAACAATTCACTGCCTTTTTGATGCTACCACATTTTCCATACATCTCTACTAAAGAATTTTGTCAAACAGTTCATTCCCTCGCTGTTATGGATAGAAGCTTGAAAAAGGTTCTTTCCAAAAAACTATGGATGCTTGGAAAAAATATATCAAAGCATAATAGTAAGAAATAACATATACAAGACATTGAGTAGTTTGAAAAAATGCTTCAAAGAAATGCGGTCTCATGGTGATGGAATGCCATTCCATCAACATGAGACCACATTTGTTTGAGGCATTTCTTTAAATAGCTCACCACCTTTTCTATGCTATCACATTTTCCATACATGTGTACCAAAGCATTTTGTGAAACTACTTGCTTCCTTGCTGCTCTGGCTAAAAGCCTAAAATAGGTGCTTTCCAACAAACTATGGATGCTTGGAAAAAATTATATCAAAGCATAATAGTAAGCAATATAATAGTTAAGACAGTGAGTAGTATGAAAAATTCCTTGAATAAATGTTGTCTCATGGTGATGGAATGCCATTCCATCACCACGAGACCACATTTCTTTGAGGAATTTTTTCAAACAACTCACTGCTTGAAGAATATAAACCAACCTATTAGCCAAAATTCCCCTCCAAATTATTTTCAAGTTCCTCATCCTTAGTTTACTAATCCATGGAACCTTCCACCCTTTATTCCACTTTTTCATGTCCCCACTCCTCATTCATGTCATGATTTCCCTCCATCTCATAACCAAGGCCACACTATACCATCCACCCCATCCTAGCATAATACCATAGAAAAGGCAATAAATTGTTTTAAAAAATGCTTGAAAGAAATGTGGTCTTATGGTGATGGGATGCCATGACACATTTGTTTGTAATGGAATTCCCTTGCCATGAGACCCCATTTCTTTGAGGCATTTTTTCAAATAGTTCATTTCCTTCTTTATCCACCCACAATTATTGTACATGGCTATGAAAACCTTTTATCAAATGGTTCACCATCTTGCTACTATGGGTAAAAGCATAAAAACATGTGTTGTCAAACAAGAGATAGATACGGAAAATAGTACACATGATAGAAATATATAGTTTAATAAGTACTCTAAATTTTGTTTATTATCTCATACATTATAAGCTATGATGTGGAACACTATTGTATTTTTTTGTGATTGAATAATTTGTTGTTTTATTTTTAGATGTTGCAAGAAGATACACCTCTGAATGTTTAAAGGGAAATGGAGATCAGTTTTTCATCTATTATAGATTCCTTAATATCTCTGATAGGGGAGGCATAAAGAAAATTAATAAATTTACATTTACATTTATTGTTATAGATGTTAGTTAGTGAAAAAAAACCATTATTGATTTGTAGTTTAATTTCTATTTGGATGGTTTATACAGGGCTTCAACACACCTCATCATGGGCATTTGAATGTTCCCCTTATGGAGAGTGATCATCAGATGGCGGTAAGTGATTATTTTGTTAAATATATCATTTTTTATATATAATTTCTATATATTAATGTCTTTACTTCTTATTGTAATAGATAAGACTTGACTAAGAACTAAACCCTAGGAGGAGCACCAAGAGCACTCAACCGTAGCATAAATGAGTGATGGATGTATTGTCATTTGATTGAAAAGCAAAATGAAATTTTTTATTTAGAGAGCATGGAGAGCAATGAATTTTTATTCTAGAGCCCAAGGTTTGTTGTATGCCTATATGGTATTCTTGTAGGCCTATATAGCTATTTTGTACCTATATTTTATACTTATATTGACATATATTGATGTATGCCTATGTGGCTAATTGGTTAATAAAAAATATTTTTTATCAATAGTGTCCATATTTGCATTATAAATTCATGGTTCAATAGATATGAATTATGTGTATTCAAGTGTATACTTTACAACTTACATGTATACTTTGTGACTTACATTTTTTCCTGTGTATACCTTTTATTCATTCATATACTTTGTGTTAATTTGTGTATACTACGTATTTGTGTGTATACTTCAAGGATTACATATTTTTGAGTACTTGTGCTTCCTTTATTCACATATACATGCTTGATTTATTCACATGTATACTTATTAATTGGTTAGCCCTAGCATTGATGATTATTGTCCTTCATGGTTTGTCTTGAATATTAATTGATTGATGCTAAACAACTTTATTAGTTCATGCTAAACAAATTCAATATTTCAAGGAATAGTAGTAGAGTTACAAATTCAAAATTGTACAAATTGAAAAGAAAAGATTAACTATAATTAAATGCATTGACTATTAACTTGATAATTGATTAAGAATGACTAGAAAATATATCAAGAGATGAATCTTCTAGAATGACAACTACCAACTAGAAAATAGGAAAAGCATTCCCAATACTTTGAAAGTAATAATCCACCCAAAATTGCAATGGGAGAGAGGGATTATTTAAGATCCTTGAGTAATGTATTTCCTAATGATCCCTTTTTCTTATATATCTCAATTTAGTTTAATCCAAAGAGTTCCATGAAATGCTTTATCTAAAAGTAAAAAACATGTTTTCAATTGGTATTCCATGAAATGTTTTGTAAAATGATTCCAATATATTTAATCTTTTGATTGGAACAACTCAATTAAGCAAAGGATACATAATATTCATAGTAGATGATGATTACTTAACTTCTTGACACATTATCATAATTTTTTTTATCTTGAATAGTCTTTAAAAATTTTTACATCATAATCCTCATAGTGTAGAATGAATTGTTATGTTCTTGATCCATCACCATATAAACAAGTCAAAAGATGTATATGTGAACTTTTTGCAATATTATTTCTTGTATAGGAAATGGATTCGAGAGAAAGAAATTTATAATTTATAATACAAATAGGAAATGGACTCAATGGTGGAAACTTTATTTATCATGCCAAATGATAAATGTACATGAGAGCATAACTTGTTTCTCTTAGACTCCAATTTTCAAGCATAGCAAATCATTTCAAATGAAAATGAAAAAATGCTTCACAACCAAAGTTGTTAATTGAGGATAAATAAAATATTTCCAAGTTCTACCATTGTACACATTTACAATTAGTTGTATATTGTTGTAAGGGCAAGGAGGAAAATTTAAAAACATCTTGTGCTTGTTAGACTTGAGGATGATCATATGTTTTTTGTGTGGAAAATTCATACTTCTCAACCATCGTGTATAAGGGATCAAGCCGATTAAACATAGCTCAGAGTGATTTTGCATGTTTGGGTGTGAAAGAGCACCATGCATAACACAAACATACCTATTGAGATGCGTTGGAGCAGTATATTTGTTCATGCAAGTTGCAAAACAAAAGTTGCACCACTTTGCAACTTTACAATGCTTGCATTTGACACTTTTTCCATCAAGTCAAAACTAGACACCATGGGAAAATGACTCCAAGATAACAAAAATAAAGAAAGGTTATTATAGAGGGGCCCATCATGATCCCATAGTCTCAAACAGAGAGTTCATAAGCATCATGGTTTTCAAGTAATAGGATGTCAAAGATTGTTGTCCTTTTGCACTTTGGACCCTTAAGGGATTGAGCTGGTTGAACATAGCTCAAAGAGATTCTGCATGTTTTGGTGCAGAAGATGACTATGCTTAGTGTAAACATACCCATCTAGATGCATTGGAATAGCTCATTTGGTCACATGAGTTGGGTATGTGTAGAATCATGATGGGCCAAAAAGTGGTGAAATGATGGGTATGTGTAGGGTATGTGGCTAGCGATGTTTTTTTCACCCAAAATTGATGAAACAAAAAGGGTTTTTAAAGGAGACTCTCAGATTTCCACCAATAAAAATTATGCTTTACCTTGAATTTAATAAATAATTATTATTCATTTTCTATTTGAATTATGACTAAAGTCCTGATTGATAGGCTGATTGAAAAAAAAAAAGCTTTCAAACCGTATCACATTTTTTGAATTTGAAGCATGCATCACATTCTATGCTTTGCATACTATAGGATTAAAATAATAATAATTTAATTTCATGAAGTTTTTACCAAGTTAAGGTTGTTAGACATATGAGTTTTTATATTTTTTAAAAGTTGTAATAAGAAAATCATAATTAATTATTTATCTAGAAAAAAATTACAAAAAAAATATGTATCACATCTAGACATGAGTCATCTACTTATATCTAAAATATTATAAAAAAATATTATCATTTTATTGTGGTTAGGGTGGTCAAACAAACACATACTTCTTATTTTTTCCCTGAAATTTAAGTACTAGTACATTGAAATTTCAAATTTTCACCAAATAGATTTTTTTTAAAATAAACCTAGTATTTTAGAAATTACATTCAATTTTCTATAGATTGTATTCTTACATATTTTTGAAATAATATAGATAACTTATTCAAATTTTTATGTTAGGTTGCCTAACTCTGATTTTTCTTAAATTTTCACCACTTAAGGGCCTATTTTTTCCATGATGATCTTGCATATACCTAGTTGTAGAACCAAAGTTGCACCACTTTGCAACTTTTAACTATTTGCATTTGACAAATTTTTTCCAAACTAAAAAATTTCCACCATGGGAAAATGCCTCCGAGATAGCAAAGACCAAAAGATGTTATTGTAGAGGGGTCCAACGCAATCCCATAAGATTAGACAAAAAGTTTCTAAGCATCACAGTGTGTGAGTAACAACCCGTCAAAGATTGTAGCCATTTTGCACTTTGGACTCTTAAGGGATTCTACCAGTTGAATGTAGCTCAAAGTGATTCAGTGTGTTTGAGTGAAAAAGAGGACCATTCCTAGCGTAAATTTACCCACCCAGATATATTGGAATAGTTTTTTTAGTCACATGAGTTGTAGAATGAAAGTTTCACCACTTTGCAACTTTGAACTACTTGCATTTGACAACTATTTTCCTAAGTGAAAATTTGCCACCATGTGAAAATTCCTCAAAGATAGAGAAAACTAAGAGATTTTATTGTAGAGGGGCCCAATGTGATCCCATAGGATCAGATGAGAAGTTTCTAAGCGTTATAGTATATGAGTAACAACATGCTAAAGTTTGCAGCCATTTTTCACTTTGGACTCCTAAGTGATTGATCTAGTTGAACATAGCTCAAAATGATTCCACATGTTTGGGTGTGAAAGAATACCATACCTAGTGTGAACATACCTATTTGGATGCATTGGAATAGTCTATTTGGTCACACGAGTTACAGAACAAAAGTTGCTCCACTTTGAAAATTTCAACTAATTGCATTTCACAACCTTTTCCCTGAGTGAAAATTTGCCACCATGAGAAAAATTCCTTCAAGATAGCAAAAACCAAGAGAGGTTATTGTAGAGGGGCCCAACATGATTTGATAGGATTAGATGAAATTTTTTTAACCATCATGATATCTAAGTAATAATAATTTTAATTTTTCAGCCATTTTGCACTTTGGACTCTTAAGGGATTCTACCAGTTGAATGTTGCTCAAAGTGATTCAACGTGTTTGGGTGTGAAAGAGGACCATTCCTAGCATAAATGTACCCATCTAGATGCGTTTTAATAATTCTTTTGGTAATGTGAGTTGTAAAATAAAAGTTGCACCACATTGCATCTTTCAACTACTTGCATTTGACAGCTTTTTTCCCAAGTGAAAATTTTCCACCATGAGAAAACACCTCCGAGATAGTGAAAATCGAGAGAGGTTATTGTAGAGGGTCCGAACCTGATACCATAGGCTCAAATGATAATTTTCTAAGAATCGCAGTGTCTAAGTAACATCCCATCAAGGATTGTAGCCAGTTTGCACTTTGGACTCTTAAGGGATTTTGTTAGTTATATTTAGCTAAGAGTGATTCTACATGTTTGGGTGCAAAAAAGGAACATGCTTAGCATAAATCCACCCACATATATTCATTCAAATAGTCCATTTGGTGACACGAGTTTCAAAACAAAAGTTGCACCACTTTGCAACTTTGCACTGCTTGCATTTGACACTTTTTGCATCAAGTGAAAATTGGACTCCACGGGAAAACCACTCTAAGATAAGAAAAAATGAGAGAGGTTATTGTATAGGTGCCTAACAAAATATCATAGGATCAGATGAATATTTTTTAAGTTGCACAGTTTTCGAGTAATAGCTTGTCAAATATTTTTTCCCTTTTGCACTTTGGACCCTTAAGGGATTGAGTTAGTTGAACGTAGCTCAGAGATATTCTGCATGTTTGGGTGTGAAATAGGACCATTCCTAGCATAAATCTATCCATTTGAATGCATTGGAATGGTTCATTTGGTCACACAAGTTGTAGAATGAAATTTGCACCACTTTGCAACTTGACATTACTTGCATTTGACACTCTTTCCATCAGGTGAAAATAGGAAACCACAGGAAAAAAACTCCAAGATAACAAAAAAAAAGAGAGGTTATTGTAGAAGGATCCAATCTGATCCCATAGGCTTAGACAAAGAGTTCTTAAGCATTATGGTTTCTGAGTAATATCCTGTCAAAAATTACTGCTCTTTTGCACTTTAGACTCTTAAGAGATTAATTTGATTGAACGTAGCTCAAAGTGATTCTGCATGTTTGGCTATGAAAGAGGATCATTCCTAGTGTAAACATACACATTTAGATGTGTTGAAACAATCTTTTTGGTCACACAAGTTGTAGAACGAAAGTTGCACCACTTTGCAACTTTACATTACTTGCAATTGACACTTTTTCCATCAAGTCAAAATTGGACACCATGGAAAAATGACTCTAAGATAACAAAAACCTAAGAGATATTATTGTAGAGGTTCCCTACGCAATTGTGATGCCTCATATGGAATACCCGTAACTAACGCGATATCCAAGTAACAAGCCATCAAAGATTGTTGCCCTTTTGTAATTTAGATTATTAAGGGATTACGTTGCTTGAATTACAAATGTTTGAAGGCAGAAATAAATTTCAATATTTAAGTAAATATCATTACAAGTGTTTATTTCAATAGACTATATGCTAGATATTAATATTGATATATAATTATTAGGTTGATTTTTTTTAAGAAATGAAGTTTTTATAATAAGTTAGTTAATTGGTGCTAGTTATAATAGGGAGAGAATAAAAGAAGAGAAATAATGATTAGTAACCATCAAACATTATTACACTCACTATATTAATAATATGATGTTTAAAATAATATTAGATTTATTTGGCTGTCCTAATTCTTTTCTTTATGCTACAATTGTCTAATATGCTTCATACACCATTCTGAAACCCAAGTGCTTGTACTTGTAGTTTGATGCAAAGTAGGATATCAAAACACTATAAATCACTCAAATCTTGATGAAATCAAATGATACAAGATGTAAATGAAAGTTAGTTCACTCCTTCATCAATTCTAATGCACAAATGAGCATTTCTAGGTCATACCAAAATGTGCAAGTTACTGTAGCAGCAAAATTCAATGTAGGAAAATGCATAAAATAGTGAATCTTTGTTATTCAGTCCTCCAAATGTACATCCAACCCTTGTTTCCACCATTAAAAAATCATATTTAACCTTTTCCAACCATATCCAACTGATTGCAACTAAATTTTAACACTCCTAACTATTCAACTTCCCTTTTGCATTAAAAATGCAAAAGTTGCTATGCAACATTTTTAAAAAAATTTGCAACTTTACCAAATTGACTCAAAATGACTCCTCTTAACCAAAATTGACCTAAAACATTGCAACATGGTCTTAGAGACCTTATTTCAAAACAAAAAAATGACCTTAAACATAAAGACACTACATACTAAACCCCTTTTACAAAATGAAGGCCCAGGTGCCCTACACCATAGGCACGATCCCTTAGGTACTTTGTTCTAACAAATATTTTACAATGTCACTCATACATTTGAGATTCTCTTATAATGTACTACATCATAGGTTCTCATGACGAGGTTAAGTTCAAATGAATAACTTGAGATTCCCTTGCTAAGCTTCACACACTTTTTTATAATGGATTCAAATCAAAATTGAGATTTGTCAAAATCATTAAAATAAGCATGTTGTATTGCTTTGCTAGATGTGATTCTCTTTGATGGATCATAAATCAGCATTTTCTACAAGTAGAGACCAATCAATTTTTAGTAGTTTACTTAAAATACACAAAGTAAAAAAAAGAAAAAAAAAGAGCATCCAAAATGGAAATGAAATGAAAATAGATGGAAGACATGTACAGAAAAAAAATCCACATCATTTAGTTCCAACTCGGGAACAACAAGGCATAAATATTGATGCTTCCATTGAGGATAGACATGTCAGTATCTCAACTTAGTCACTCCTAGTCATACATCTTCACTGGGAGTTCCAAGATAACTATTGCACCCAACACCTCTCTTGAATAGAATAAATCAAAATTTGAATGCTCTTATAGTGTCTTTGAAAAATACTAATTTGAGGATAACCCTGTTGAAATTTACAAAACAATTGGGTTTGAGTTGTATTCAAAAAATTATTTGGATGCACGGCTCATGATTTGGACTATTGATTCTCCTTCTTACCACATCCCTTTGATTCAGAGATGGCCCTGTGTTATTCTTCCAATACTCTTCAATTAGTATTCTCAATGCTTCAACAATTTTTTAATCTTTTTGTGGTAGTCTCCCCAAGAATTCCCATAATTCATTTGAATTGGTGCCCTCAATTCTTCGCCACCTTTAAATGACTCTTGATAATTTTTTTCTACTAATTCTCATTTGTTTACTCGTCTTTCTAATGAGATGAACTCTCTTTGTTTGACTACTTACCAAAGTCAATGTAATGACACAACAGGTGGCATTACTATCCTTTGAGCATGAGGTCTTACCCACACTCTCTTAAGCATCCATTAGATTCTTCACAATAGTGTTTTCACTTGAACCATTTGATGTTCTCAACCCAAGAATCTTCATGGTTTTTCTATACTTTATAGTCCACATTATTTCAAAAAATAGTTGACAGCTTGCGGTCTTATTTAGCCTTTCAAATAATAATTTCCAAATGTTATCAGCATATCTTCTACAAGTGCGTGTTTGAATCTTACCTTAAATGTGCTACAAAATATCGATTGGCAACACAAGGGAAGACAATTGAGAGGGAGGGTGATTCAGTTGTCACTGAAATTTAAACTTATTAAAATTATTTAACCTTATTCTTAGACATGATTAATAACCCTGAATGCATAAATCATCAACACATCAGAAACACACATAACACCAATATTTTTTTTACATGGAAACCCTGTTAGGGGAAAAATAATGGTAGAGGTCAGTCCACAAGATTATACCATGTTAAGAGTATAAAGAATAAAATGGAGAATGCACATGCATTCAAGCACACTTCCTAGAGATCACTACTCAAACACAACAAGAATTATTGCCCAAAGGAAGACACACTATCTTATAGAAACATTTGAATTGATAAAATAACATTTGCTAATGCCTGATTACAGTTCTAGTTAAGCACATGAACACTTCTTCACACTTTTCTTCTCCCTTCAAATGGTTAGGAATTTTTTCACACATCTCATACATGCATGCCACCAAATGGAATAAATTTTTTCTTATATATATCCACACCAAGAGATTACATTGTTACATGTCGGCTTTAACAAAATAATAAAACGTATGCAAACTATCAGCCCAAAACAATAAATAATTTTCAATTCAAATCAACCAATGTTTTCCACAACATAATGAAGACCCAAAACAACATCCTCGAACATGAACCACCTTCAAAATTATTCCACGAAGATCCACAACACGCTACCATCATCTTGTTGGCCATGAACATGAAAAATATGAACATGCAAATGAAAATCACCAATCATGGGCACAATGATCAAATGCGGATGTACAAAGAAGATAGAGAATGATCTAGAAACATCCACAAACATCATGAATCATGAGCACAATGATCAAATGCGAATGTACAAAATAGATAGAGAATGATCTAGAAACATCCACAAACATTATGAATCACCATAGAAGCATTTGAAGCAACTGAACTTACTAGAATCACATCATCTTCATTCATGAACACCAAATGAAGCAACAAAAAAATTGTCAGAACACAATTTCTCATCACTCAATCAAATCTTCATGTGTATCTTTGAAACTTAATGTTGATAAACTAGATATACTCAACAAAAAACCCTTTAATCCATAACCTTTGATCATCAACGTACTAAGGTAACCAATAGACTGAACTTCACTGTATCATTGACAACCTAAAACTCATTCCATTACAATTTTCTCAATATCGTCGACATTGACAACCACTAAAAACATTAATTCCAATAGTGTTGAAATCAATGGCAACCACATACTAGCAACCCAAACAGAATATCAAAAAAACTCCTCCTTTGGCATTGATGGAAACACATGATGTGAAAAACACCATCAATGCAACTATCTCTTAGCACTTTCTCCCCCTTAGATTCTGACTCTTTTCTCCTCAACTCTTTCACACAACTCTTCTCCTTACAAATTTTTTCACATGAATCTTCTCCCCCTTCAAAATTAATGAAAAGGATACACACAAGCTCTAAATATCTGACTACTCCTAAGTAGTAGCCACCACAACATCAATTAGCATCAATATATGACTATGAAATGCATGAACTGATGAAAATCAATGCATCTTATTTTTTATTAGGAGGGGTAATCACCCCTAGCTTCCCTCTAAGATACTCAAAATTATCCTCAGGCAAAGGCTTGGTAAAGATATTTGCAATCTATTCCATAGAAGGCACATACTTGAATCTAACTTCCTTTTCACTCACCTTCTCTCTCAAAAAGTGAAATTTGATAGATATATGCTTGGTATTTGAATGCAGCACTGAATTATTATAAATTTTAATTGCACTTGAATTATCATAGAATATAGAAATAGGGTTATCGTACACAACTCTGATATCTTCTTGCATTTACTTCAGCGACAATACTTGAGTACAATTGGTAGTAGAAACAATGTATTTTGCCTCTGTAGTAGATAAAGAAATGGAATTATGCTTATTATTCAACCATGAAATCAACTTCTTTCTAAAGAAAAATGCACCCTCATTGGTACTCTTTCTATCATTCACATCTCTTGTCCAATCAGCATCAATAAAGGAAATCAAAGTAAGATCATCATCTCTAGGATACCATAGGCCAATAATCAACTATCCCCTTATCTGAAATTCCTCCTCACAGTAGTCACATGAGATTCCTTAGGATCATCTTGAAATATTGCAACAATGTATACATCATTCATGATATCAAGTTTAGTTTGAGTCAAATAAAGCAATCCACCAATCATTGATTTGTATCTAGTTTGATTTGCTTTTAGAGAATCATCATCTTGTGTTGACTTACATCCAATCACCATAGGTGTACCAATTGTCTTTGAATCTTCCATACCAAACTTCTTTAGAAATTCTTTCACATACTTGGACTGAGATATAAAGATCCCTTTATCTAGCTGAGTAATTTGTAATCCTAAAAAGAATTTCATCTGTCTAATCATAGACATCTCAAACTCACTCTACATCTCATCAAAAAACTTCATCCAAAAACTATCATCTCCTCCAAAAATTATATCATCAAAAAAGACTCCAATAATAAAATCTTTATCATGGGTATGTGCAAGATCATCATGGAAAAAACAGGCCCTTAAGTGGCAAAATTTAAAAAAATTAGAGTTAGGAAACTTGATGTAAAAATTTGAATAAGTTATCTATATTATTTCAAAAATATATAAGAATATAATCTGTAGAAAATTGAATGTAGTTTCTAAACTATTAGGTTTTTTTTTTAAATCTATTTGGTGAAAATTTGAAATTTCAATGCGTGGTACTTAAATTTGGGAAAAATAAGAAGTTGGTGTGTTTGACTACCCTAACCACAATAAAATGATAACATTTTTTTATAATATTTTATATATAAGTAGAGGACTCATGCCCTAATGTGATACATATTTTTTTGTATTTTTTTTCCAAGTAAATAATTAATTATGAATTTTTTATTACAACTTTTTAAAAATATAAAAAGTCATATGTCTGACCACCTAAACTTGGTCAAAACTTCATGAAATTCAATTTTTATTTTTTAAATCCTATAGTATGTGAGCCATAAAATGTGATGCATATTTTGGATTCAAAAAATATGATACCCTTTGAAAGCTATAGATCTTTTTCAATCAACTTATCAATCAAGACTTTAGTCATAATTTGAATAGAAAATTAATAATAATTACTTATTAAATTCAAAGTAAAGAAAAATTTATATTGGTGGAAAGCTAAAAATATCCTTTAAAAACCTTTTTTTGTTTCATCAATTTTGGGTAAAAAAATAGTCCTTAGCCACATACCCATCATATTGCCAATTTTTGGCCCATCATGATCCTGCACATACCCTCATCATTAATCTTGAAATATAAATTACTATTAGCAGTACCTTTGTTAAATCCAAGCTTCAACAAATAATTTTCCAATATTGCATGCCATGCTCTTGGGGATTGCTTGAGTCCATACAATGCTTTCTCGAACCAATAAACCATATCTCCTCAAGATCAGTCAATTGAAATCCATCATGTTTCTCAACATACACTTCTTCTTCCAATTCCCCATTTAGAACTGCTATCTTGACATCCATCTGATAAACCTTGTAGTTTTTGTAAGCCATATAAGCAAGAAATAGTCTCACAACTTCAATTCTAGCAACAGAGGAGAATGTTTCTTCAAATTCAATTCCTTCCATTTGAGAATATCCTTTACACACCAGTCTTGATTTGTTTCTAACAACTTCACCTTGCTCATTGAGTTTTTTTATAAAGATCCATTTAGTTCCAATTACATTTTTGTCCTTAGGTCAAGGAACAAGAATCCATGTTTCATTCTTCTCAATCTAATGTAGTTCTTCTTTCATTGCTTCCACCCAATGTTCATCTTTGCATGCTTCATTGACATTAGTAGGTTTAGTATTTGAAATCAAACATTATTCTTCTACAATTTTTCTCCTTGTCTAAACACCTTTGTTCTTATCACCTATGAACTGATCTCCTAGATGGTTTAGTCTTACATACCATGGAGTCTTAGGATATTCTTGGACTTCAGGCTCTTGTGATCTCTCTTCTACACTTTCACTAGTTCCTTCCTCTTGATTTTCTTGATTCACCAGAATGATCTCAATGTGATTTGAAGTCTGAACTTTCTTTCCTTTATCTAAACTATCATTCTAATCATCTAAATCATATCCAAAATTTTAGGATGGTCTAACTATGTCTTCATCAATCTTGAAATTTGCACTTTCAACCATTTTCCTCATTCTATTATTGTTGCACTGGTAGGCCTTTCTTTTAGTAGAATAACCAAGAAATATTCCTTCATCACTCCTAGTATCAAACATTCCTATATCTTAATCTCTTTTGATATAGCATTTACTCCCAAAGATTTTGAAGTATCTAACAGTAGGCTTATGACCATACCATAGCTCATAAGGAGTCTTACCAGTATCACCTTTGACTTATACCCAGTTGAGTGTGTAAATAAGAGTACTTATAGCTTCTCTCTAGTAGATATGAGGAACATTTTTTTCTAGCATCATAGTTCTAGCAGCTTCTTCAATTGCCATATTCTTCCTTTCCACAACTACATTTTGTTGAGGGGTCCACGGTGCAGATAATTGTCTCTTTATCCCATGTTCTTCACAAAAAGAATTAGACTCACTAGAAGTGAATTCACCACCTCTATCTAATCTCAGACATTTAATCTTCAGACCTTACTCTGTCTCAACCATAGTCTTAAAAATCTTGAACTTCTCCAGACCTTCAGATTTCTCCCTATGTCATAAAAAAAGGACCCTTTTCTTGACATCGGATTAATTCATGATAAATTGACTTAATAAGGCCTTGATTTAGGTGTTGTGAGGCATATTGCGCATCCACACTAGGTCTTGGACCCTTGCAAATTAGAAAAATGATTCTATTGACATCTTGTAAAGGTGTTGTAAAGTCTTGTAAAGGACTTTCACAATTTTCTAGACCTAATGAACCAACTAATTCCTAATTCAACATTATAAAATGTGTTTGATAACATTATTACATAAATCTAGAAGATTCTTAATGCGAACATCATGACAAACAAGTGTGGTGTGATTTACACATTCACATTGGTTTTTGTGCCCTTCTAGGCTATGTGGACCTAATCTTAGTGTTGTAAAGTGTATTTAATCCCACTTTCACATTGATTTATGTGTGCTAAGACCTATTTAACTTTTACATCATCACTAATAGGCCTTAATTGAACCATATTATGCATCCCAAGGCATAATTTCATCAAATAACTGACATAGTCATCATATAAGCCTAATTTTCTTACCTCTTAACATTCCAGCTAGAAAAAATGGATCCTATGGGACCCATTCGCCATTAGTGGAAAATTAGTCCCATCTAGTTCGCACCCATTCACCATTAGTGGCAAATGAGTCCCATTTTGAGTCATTTTCAAGGTTTGAGTGAGAAAAATTAGGTTTTAACTTTAATTTTTCTTTATGTCGGCCTGTCATGAGGTATAGTCGAGATACTAAGGAAAAATTGACTATAAATAAGTTTTTTTATCCTCATTTTACATATAACAACAAATTCTTGCATCTCTCATCATTAATTCATCATTCATCTTCTCGTACAAGTCAAGCAAGTTAGGATTTCTTCATTATCTAAGTCATCAAATTAGCTTCTTAAAGCATTCAAGGGTCGAATCATCATGATATGTTACATAATTTCAAGATCAAATCATCATGACAAGTTAATCATATCCATTGTTGCATATCTTATTATGTTATTTCATCACTTTGGTTTAATTACCTAAACGAGGTTTGACCAATGCAAACCCCTATGCCTTAACAATCAACAATTTATCTTTCTTGTCTTGTTTGTATTCATATTAAGGACACTTGGAGGCTTAATAATCATGGAAGATTGTATTTCAAAGTCATTCAAGTCAAAATATCAACAAAACACCACTTTTAGGCCCGAGTATGATAGTTTCTGAAGTAGACACCTGTAGGAAGCTGAAGTGCAAACCGAAAGCTTCAGAGTCAACCTTTGAATATTCAAAAATTCAAAAGTGGACTGATTCTCCATGGGTGGTGAATGAGTCCCAATCTAGGGTTAGTCTTTGGTTTTCTACATTTTTTGATACCCTTTTGTTCAAAACATGCTCTAGTTCAGTTTTATAAAATTGGGACTAATTCGCCCAGAATCGAAAATGAGTCCCTCCAGGCCTGAAAAACAACATCATCAACATTCCAATATCAATTTCCAATTCTCATCAAATTTCTAGGTGTGCACTTCCAATCTGATCCACTTTTGTTGCATTTTTCTATTCATTTGTAGGTGATTTTATAATACATAATGTGTTTTCAAACATAACTTAAATTGCACTTTTGCATTAATTTATGTCATCTTAATCAATTAATTGCATTTAGTTAAGATCATTTACATCATTTCACATTGCATACATCCTAATTTGAGTGCTACATAAGCATTTTTGGATCTAATCTCTCTCCTTTTAGGTGAAAAACCCTATAAGAGTCAGAGAGTCCTTTGGATCAAAAAATCTATGTCACATTTTGGTGAGCCCAACTTTTCCTTAGGAGATGATAATCAAGTGGCATTAGAATCCCCTTCACCAACATATCATTCTAATCAAGAATTTTTTTTTGAGGTTATGACGACACAAGTGGGATCTCCTTGAATTAGTGAGATTCCTTAGTGACCTTCCATTGGTGAAAAGCACAAAAAAATGATGAGTTGTCTTGAAATCCATCATGAAATCTACTCAAAAAAATTTTTCAATCACTAAGTTGTAACTTAGTGACTCAAACATCTAGAGGACCACATAACACTCCTACACCATTACCCTTTCCTCAAAAAGTGCCTTGTGTTGAAGATCTTAAAAAGACCCCTGCTAATATATCTATATGGAAGCTCATTCAACTTTCACCAACAATCAAACTTATCTTCGATGAAATGTTGGAAATATAGAAGGAGGAGATACAATCTTACAAAAAATAAAATTAGATAACATCCTCCCCTCATCCCATACAAGCCACCCAGTCATAAATCACATTCCCTAAAAATGAATTACCCCCACTTGAGATTCAAAATAGGAATTATCCCTTGATGATAAAGATGATCATTAATGAAACTCTAGTTAGGAATACTCTCATTGATAATGGATCAAAAATTAATCTTTGTAGCATGGACCTCCTCCATAAACTTGGCATGGGAAAAAATATCATTCAACTTAATGATGTTCACATTCGTGGCTTTGACAATGTTCATAGGAAACCACTTGGGATGATCATATTACCTATTGAGGTTGGACGTATTGTGTTGCCTACCTCTATCCATATCATGCAAGAACCCCTTCGATACAATCATATCCTAAGTAGACCATGGAGTCATGCTATGAAAGGAGTACCATCTACCCTTCACCATGTCATGAGGTTTGAATACAACAACAAGATATACATGGTTGATTCAGATGAGCGAAGCTATGTGTCAACTAATAACAACACTTCCAATTCCCCTAATACTTCCATTCCTAGATCAAAACCTGAACCTATACAAGTTGGTCCTAACTCTTCACCTAAAAAAAAACTCTTTTGTGATAATGGGGGATCATTAGATTCTACCCCTCCTTCCAATAATATTTCCAAAATCTCACCCTCATGGTCCAATGATTCATATACAAACAATTCATTTTCAGACACAAGCCCTAGTAGTGATTGGAGTTTCACACCTACCTTTAAAGGAGGGTGTGCAATGTCCCACTCTCAATCCACATGACCTTGTGTTCCATTCAAATCACCCCATGGTGGTAATGGGAGCAATATAACTCCTCTCTCTCATGACAAAATGATGCATAACATTTAAAAGGATTTGTGTTTTTGTAAAGAAACCAATCCTTCTCATCAACACACCCCTCCCTCATTTAACTACAACAACTTTCTTCCATTCAAGGGTCACCTTTTTCCTACACTTAGTGGGGGGAAAGGGGTCTAATAGCCTTATCTTCATATGTCACTTTTCATTGTCTCTGTTGAACTAGTCTTTAACCTTTCATGAAATTATAAGAGTAAGCTTGGGATGTGGACGACATGTCTTAAGATTGACTCACATGTGACATACTTTCCTTTCTTCATGACATAGCTTATCAAAAATATATGACTTGGCATATGTATTTTTTAGTATGCTCTCATGTCTTCTTCTCTCTTCTTCTACTTTAAAGCAATTGATCATAGTATAGGTGCTCACAATTCCTTTAAAGTGGGGGGCATACAATACCATTATTTCACCGTGCATTAATAGTGTAGCCTTATCATTTATGTGATGTGTTTATCACTTTGTGGATGACATTGGGTGTGATGTCCTTCATAAGTGTGATCTTTCTAGGCATATTGCATTCATCTTGGTGATTTGATGCGACACTATTGCAACCCCTAAGTTGTGAATATACTATTCTTCGATTAGTCCTCTCTTGGAGAAATTAGACACGATGTTCCCTAAGTGATTGACCTTGTATAAAATTGAAAAGAATCCTTCAAACATCTTTACATGTTTGCATTATTATATTGTTGCATTTCTTGGCCACCTTGCATAACACAACTTGCATGCCTGTAGTGTTGTATTGTTTAAATCTTAACATTTGCATTTCCTTTATTTTTGTGGTTCCTTGTAAAAGTTATTGAACATGTATAGCTTTAACATGGTTGAGCAGGAAGCCCAACTAGTGGCATGACTTTTCCCCATAGCCACTTTTTTGTTTGTGAGTGCATACCAACTAGTGTATGTATCTTACTTTTTGGGATTTCTCACCCCATTGACAACTAGTTCTGTGGCCCCAGAGTGAGTATACAGTTGGGCCTTCTCATCCATGGATAGCCTAAAGTTTTGTGTCCCCAGAGTGAGTACACATTCTCTTTTTCAAACAATCAATCTAGATCCCCTTTCATAACTAGTTGGATTGATCACCGAAGCTTGATGCACCTTTTCAACTTTATCTATTTTTTCATTGCATGATTTTGTATCTTGGGGGTTTTCCCTACATGTGGATCTCTCTTGAATGGCTACTTTAGTGTGAGTTTGAAATAGGTTCATCCTCTCACTAAAGTGGGGTCTAAATGTGCCATAGAGAAAAGGACCTTTTACTTGACATGGGATTAATTCATGATAAATTTACTTAATACGGCCTTGATTTAGGTGTTGTGAGGCATATTACACATCCACACTGAGTCTTGGACCATTCCAAATTAAATAAAATGATTTTATTGAAATATTGTAAAGGTGTTGTAGAGTCTTGTAAAGGACTCTCATGATTTTCTAGACCTAATGAACCTATTTCTTCCTAATTCAACATTATAAAATGTGTTTTATAACATTATTACATCAATGTAGAAGACTCTTAATGTGAACTTAATCACAAACTAGTGTTGTAGTGTGATTTACACATTCACATTGGTTTTTTGTGCCCTTCTAGGCTATGTGGACCTAATTTTAGTGTTGTAAAGTGTATTTTATCACACTTTCACATTGATTTATGTCTAAAGGGTATGTGCAGGATCATGATGGACCAAAAAGTGGAAATATGATGGGTATGTATAGGGTATGTACTTGATGACTTTTTTTACCCAAAATTGGTGAAATGAAAATGGTTTTTAAAGGATGTTCTCAGCTTTCCACCAATATAAATTATTAATTTCATTTTCTATTTGAATTATGACTAAAGTCCTAATTGATAGGTTGATTGAAAAATATCTATAGCTTTCAAATGGTATCACAGTTTTTGAATATGAAACATGTGTCACATTCTATGCTTCACATACTATAGGATTAAAAAGAAAATTGAATTTCATGAATTTTGACCAAGTTAAGGTGATTAGACATAAAAAAAATTATATTTTTTAAAAGTTGTAATAAAAAATTCATAATTAATTATTTACTTGGGAAAAAATTACAAAAATTATGCATCACATCTAGACATGAGTCCTCTACTTATATCTAAAATCTTATAAAAAAATATTATCATTTTATTGTGGTTAGGGTGGTCAAACAAACACCTACTTATTTTTTCCCTGAAATTTAAGTACTATTGCATTGAAATTTCAAACTTTCACTAAATAGATGTTTTTTTTTTTTAATAAACCAATTATTTAAGAAGATAAATTCAATTTGCTACAGATTTTATTCTTGCATATTTTTGAAATACTATAGATAGCTTATTTAAATTTTTATGTCAAGTTGCCTTTGATTTTTCTGAATTTTTCACCACTTAAGGGCTTGCTTTTTCCATGATGATCCTACACATACCCCCAAGCCCTATTTAACATTTACATCATCACTAATAGGACTTAATTTACCCATATTGTGTATCATGAGGCATAATTTGATCAAATAACTGACATAGTCATCCTATAAGCCTATTTTTCTTACTTCTTAACATTCCAACTAGAAAAAATTATCCCTATGGGACCCATTCACCATTAGTGGTAAATTAGTCCCATCTAGGTGGGACACATTCACTATTAGTGGTGAATGAGTCCCATTTTGAGTCATTTTCAAGGTTTGATTGAGAAAAATTAGGTTTTAACTTTAATTTTTCTTCATGTGGTCCTGTGATGAGATGTAGTCGAGATACTAGGGCACAATTGACTATAAATAAGTGTTTTTATCCTAATTTTACATATAAAAAAAATTTATTACATCTCTCATCATTAATTCATCTTTCATCTTCTCATACAAAGTCAAGCAAGTTAGGGTTTCTTCATTAGAACTCATCAAATTAACTTCTTAAAGCATTCAAGGGTTGAATCTTCATGATATGTTGCAGAATTTCAAGATAAAATCATCATGACAAGTTAATCATATCCATTTTTTCATGTCTCATTATGTTATTTAATCACTTTGGTTTAAATACCTAAACGAGGTTAGACCAAGGCAAACTCCCATGCCTTAACAATCAATAATTTA
Organism: Sequoia sempervirens; assembly: GCA_007258455.2. NCBI lineage: Eukaryota > Viridiplantae > Streptophyta > Pinopsida > Cupressales > Cupressaceae > Sequoia > Sequoia sempervirens. Next base: position 132,854 of record VDFB02278576.1, read on the forward strand.
TCTTTCTTGTCTTGTTTGGATGTAGATTTAAGACTCTTAGAGGATTAAGAATCATTGAAGATTGTATTTCAAAGTTATTCAAGTCATCTCTTCATCATTCAAGTCAAAATATCAACAAAAAGTCACTTTCAGGCCTGAATATGACAGTTTTAGAAGCAGACACTAGTAGGAATCCAAAGTGTAGACCGAAAGCTTCAAAATGAACCTTTGAATATTTAGAAATTAAAAAGTGGACTGATTCACCATGGGTGGTGAATGAGTCACACTATAGTGTTAGTTTTTTGTTTTTCGCATTTTTGGATACCCTTTTGTCTTAAATGAGCTCTAGTTCAGTTTTACAGAACTAGGACTGATTCCCTCAGAATGGAGAATGAGTCCCTCCAGTGCTAAAAAATAGCATCATTATCATTCCAACATCAATTTTGAGTGCTCATCAAAGTTCTAGGTGCACACTTCCAATCTGATCCACTTCTATTACATTTTTCTATTCATTTGTAGGTGATTTGATAATACACAATGTGTTTTGAAACATAGCTTAAATTGCACTTTTGCATCCTTTCTAGATAATATTAATCATTCAATTTCATTTAGTTAAGATCATTTACATCATATCGCATTGCATGTATCTTGATTTGAGTGTTACATAGCATTTTTAGATCCAATCTCCCTCCTTTTAGGTGAAAAACCCTATAAGAATCAGAGAGTCCTTTGGATCCAAAAATCTATGTCACACTCCCTTAAGAAAGTAACCCACATCTTTTTGGAATAATTTTCAATAAGTAACATGAAATACATGTATCCTTCTAAACTTTTGAGTCTATAAGGATGACACAAGTCATTATTCGCAAGCTCCAACACTTCATTTGAACAATGTTGTTTGCTTCAAAATGAAACTCTAGTTTGCTTCCCTAAATGAAATTCCTTGCATATAGAATTAGTAGGTTTTACCAACTTTGGAAGATCTCTCATAGCATGAGTAGAACTTATCTCAATAATATTATCAAAGTTTACATGACGTATTCTCATATGCCACAACCAACTTTCATCAACTTAAGCAATAAGACAAATTTTACAAGCAACACTCAGGTGAAAGATATTACCTTTTGTTTTTCTACTTGATGCAATCACATTTCTAGAACTTCCCAATATTCTATACTTTCCATCCTTGAATTGAACATTTTATCACTTATCTACCATCTTCCCAACACTTAGAAGATTATGCTTCAGACCTTCCACATATAGGACACCATCAATATTATGCTTACTTTCAAGAGAAATGCATCCTTTGCCATAGATTACACCTACTTTGTCATCACCAAATCTTAAAACACCACTGTCATAATTTTCCAAGCTCACAAACTTGCTTTTATCACCTGTCATGTGATGAGAGCATCCACTGTCAATCACCCATTCATCTTTCTCTTCAACTTGAATAGCTTGGGCTTTCTCCACATTTGTACAATTAGGAAATTTAGTAGGAGCTGGATTATTTTCCTTGATAGCAATAATATCCATTCGTCGTCACTTACATTCCCTTTATCAGATTCATCATTTGTTACACCTTAATCAATAGAATAATAACACTTTATTTGAAATCTAGGCTTGTTAGTTCTTGACTTAGGAACTCTTTCTAGACACCTTGATGCAAAATGACCTATCTTATTGCAAGAAAAACATTTAATAGGAAACTTCCATTTATACTTACCTTCTCCTCTAACTTCTCTCATTTCTTCCTCATCCTCGAATATCTATCTAGAAGAACTTTCACCTGGATCATATCTCTATTTATCCCTTCCAGAGGTAGTAGCCTTAAATATAGATTTTGTCTTAGGAAGAGCATCATAAAACTCACTCAACTCAAAAGCAAGAAGCTTACCAATCAACATATCTTTGGTTACATTTTTCATAGTCTGGAGTTCCTCAATAGTAGTAGCTTTGACTTTGTATGTAGTAGGCAAGGATCTAAGCACTTTAGCAAAAATCTTTGATTCTTCAAATTTTTGACCAACACATTTAATACCGCACACAAGTTCATTCACTCTTTGCATGAGAGTAGTAATGTTCTCATCATCACACATTCTCAATATTTCATATTTCTCTTTCAGACTTTGCAAATTAGCAATCTTCACATTAGCATCACCTTCATACAAGGTTTCCAACTTTTTCCAGATGTCATAAGCAGTCTTCAAATCCATAACATTTGTCACCTCAGAATCAATCAAAGCACTCAACAATGCTTCCTTAACCCTGATAGTGTACTCAACATCCTTAATCTCCACAATAGTAGAAGGACCATTTTGTGAGATAATATACCTATTCCTTGTAATGTTCTAGTAGGGTTCACCAATGGATCTCAGATGACACTCCATTGGAGTCTTCCATAGAGAATAATTTGTTCCATCAAATCTTAGACTATCCTTCTTATATGTCACCATCCCAGATCACCTCAAGCTATTAAACTTCTTCCAAGGAACCTACTCTAATACCAATTGTTGGAAACACAAGGGAAGACAATTGAGAGGGGGGGTGAATCATTTTTCACAAAAATTTAAACTTATTAAACTTATTTAACGTTATTCTCAAATTTGATTAATAACCACAAAAGCATAAATCATCAACACATCAAAAACACACATAACACCAATATTTTTTTACTTGGAAACCCTGTTAGGAGAAAAACCATGGTGGAGGTCAATCCACAAGATTATACCTTATTAAAAGTATCAAGAATAAAATGGGGCATGCTTTCAGGCACACTTCCTAGAGCTCACTAATTAAATACAAGAATTAATTCCCAGAAGAAGACACACTATCTTACAGAAACATTTAGATTACATCCGCATGATTGTGAACTGAGAAAATAACATCTACTAATGTCTGATTAAATTTTTGGTTAAGCACATGAACACTTCTTCACACTCTACTTCTCTCTTCAAATTATTTGGAAATTATTCACACATCTCATACAAATGCATTCCACAAATGGAATAAACAATCACTTTTTTATATATCCATAATAAGATATTACATTGTTACATGTTGTCTTTAACAAAATAATAAAACATATGCAAAATATCAACCCAAAACAATAAATAATTTTCAATGCGAATTGACCAATGTTAGCCACAACATAATGAAGACCCAAAGAAACATCCTTAAACATGAACCACCTTCAAAAATTATTCCACGAAGATCCACAACACACTACCATAACCTTGTCGGCCATGAAAATGAAAAACATGAACATGCAAGAGAAAATCACCAATCATGAGCACAACGATCAATGCAGATGTGCAACATAAATAGAGCATGATCTAGAAACATCCACAAACATCATGAATCACCAAATAAGCATCCAAAACAACTGAAGTTACTAGAATCACATTGTCTTCATTCAGGAACACCAACTAAAGCTGCAGAAAAATTGTCAGAACACAACTGCTCATAACTTGATCAAATATTCATTTGGATATCTAAAATTTAATGTCGATAAACTAGATATCTCAACAAAAAAAACTTTAATCCACAACCTATGGTCATCAACTTAATAAGCTAACCAATAGACTGAACTTCACTACATCACTAACAACCTACAACTCATTCCATTACAATTTTCTCAATATCCTCGCCATATAAAACCTCTAAAGACATTAATTCCAATAGTGTTGACATCTATGACAACCAAATATCAGCAACCTAACCACAATATCCAACAATATCCTCATCAATAATAATCAAATATTTTGGCTTTTTATGAAAAATTATGGGTGGTGTTCTCCTAGGTATATATATATCAAGATTAGGAATTTCATTAATAGTTAATTGAGGTGGGCTAGATTGTGTACCTTCAACTGAGGGTGGAGTAGAAGAAATACCTTGAGGTTCACATGGGGATGATGGAATACCTTCTTTATTAAATTCGGGAGTGATTATGTACTCTCAACTTGAGATGTGGTGGATGGTGTCCGACCATATTCACTTGCGGTAGATGGTGTCCCTCCATGTTCACTTGCAGTAGATGGAGTCCCTCCATATTCACTTTTTCTTAATGGTTTCCCTTTGTATTCACTTGCAGTAGAGGGTGTGTCTCCAACTACAATATTCGAATCTATCTTATCACGATGCTTTCGCAATCATGCCCTTTGTGCTGCCAATGCCTGTTCTCTTTTTGATGGTTGAGGTTCCTCTTCAAATGGCTTTTTTTCATCAATTGTATCCAATTTCTTATTTTCATGATATGTCACCACCTATTATCTCTCCTTTCCTTTTTTGGTTTCATACTCTTTATTTCTTAGTTTATTCCTTGTTTTTTTCCTTGGCATGGAAGCTAATTTTAACTTTAGCATGGGAATGAGATAAATATATTTACTATGAGACCCCATTTCTATGATTCATATGCTACCCCTACCTTCTCAACCCTACCACATTAGCAAGCTAGTGCAGCATTGGCAAGCTAGCTCACTCACTAGCCTGCCAATGCGATAGGGTTGAGAAGGTAGGGGAAGTGTATGCCTCATAGAAATGGGGTCTCACAGTCACCATGAGATCCCATTTACATGAGGCATATGTTACCCCTACCTTCTCAACCCTACCACATTTGTAAGCTAGCTCACTCACTAGCTTGCCAATGTGGTAGGGTTGAGAAGGTAGGGGCAACATATGCCTAATAGAAATGGGATCTCATGGTGATATACATCCTAGTGAATTCACTCACTAGTCTACCAATACAGTAGGATTGAGAAGGTACAAGAAGCATATGCCTCATAGAAATAGGCTCTCACGGTGTTGTGAGACCCCATTTCTATGAGGCATACGTTGCCCCCTACCTTCTCAACCCTACTACATTAGCAAGCGAGTGAGCTCACTATCTTTCCAAGCTCACTAGCTTGTCAATTCTACCACATTCTACATACATTTATATGAAAATATTATTGTCAAACATTTCAAATTCCTTGACCATGCTTCCATTTTGAGCCACAATTTCACACTAGTACAAAAACAATAATATATGACTAAATAAACTACTAAAAATTGCATATAATGACTAATTTTGGTAACGTGACTATTAGTAGTTAATTGCTAGCCATTTAGAACATGACCAAATTTATCACTAAACTATTTTAGTCATTTATTTAGTCGTTAATTTGGTCATTGATTTGGTCATTGATTTAGTCATTGATTTAGTCATTAATTTAGTCAAGGTAGTGATTTATTTAGTCATATATTTAGTCATTAATTTAGTCATATATTTATTCATTAATTTAGTCATTGACTGTTGTTAACTAATTATTTATTTATTCATGGTAGTCATTTATTTCTAGGTCATATATTTAGTCATTACTTTAGTCATATATTTAGTCATATATTTAGTCAAATATTTAGTCATTAATTTATTCATTACTTTAGTCATATATTTAGTCATTAATTTAGTCATTACTTTAGTCATTAATTTAGTCATTTTTATTTACTAGTTTCCATTAATTGGTAGTAAATATAGTCATGAAATGAATAATTTATTAAATAGCATAAATTTTATAATGCAAAACTAACATAATATTAAAATCGAACTAAAACATAAAAGAAAATAAAAAAATTATATATACAAACAAGCTACAACATGCTAGAATTAAAAGATTGATTCAACATCATGATAAATACACGTGTAATCTGCAATAAAATTTTTTAATGCAAACATATATATCAAGTTACAAGATGTCAAAGTTGTCTAAGAGTTTCCAACTCTTTCAAATACACCTTGATAATTAAGATCCTTGAACAACACATTAAAAATACTACATAAAGCAGTCAGCCAAGATGTCTAACAACTAGTACACGATAAACATGTTCAACTATGTCACTTTTTGTAAATATTTTAGTGGCCACTGTGTGAAGGTTCCCTATTTCTCTTTCAAAAAAACAACTCCATCTATTTTTTCTTCATAAAAAAGGGGTTGTTGCAAGGTGTGACCCTTGGTATTCTTTACTGCACTAGCACTTGGGTTTGTGACATGGTCTAACTACCTCATGTGGTTCTTAACCAAAGCTTGTATTGGGCATTGATAGGTTGATCTTTTCGTGCAATGTCAAGTCCAACAATTGGTATTAGAGTTGGTCATAGGTTCAAAACCCATGCTTGTGTTGGGCGGATTATTGCAAGGTGTGGCCCTTGGTCTTCCTTGCAACACTAGCGCTTGGGTTTGTGACATGGTCTAACCACCTCCTATGGTTCTTAACCGAAGCTTGTATCAGGCATTGACAAGTTGATCTTTTTGTGCAATGACAAGTCCAACAAGGGTATGTTACTTATGACCTTTAAAATGTTTACATTCGCATCTCATATTCCTTTCAAGTTGACTCCATGCACAATTGATAGGGAGTGAATCCACCCAATGCCCATAGCATTACCATCAAATGGATCCAACACCCTAACTTTATCCCTTTCTTTGAGTTTATCAATACATTTCTGGAAAAAGAAAAAAAATAACACATTATATTACATAAGTAATGATTACCCTTGTTTTCATAATAAAACAACCATTACTTACTTAAATAGTACTTGCATGTGTGTTAAAATAATTGTAAAAAGAAAATTTCAAAAATAATTGTGATGATCAATCTAATTTATTAAAAAATAACACTCATAGAAGTGCTGACAATGTTACTATTAGCTTCATGTTAATCATATACAAATGCCACAAATATAAACACTAAATTACCATGCACACATACCAGACACATAAAAAAGGTAGCTAATGCACAAAAATAAAGAATGCAATATGAGAGAACTACTACTACTACAAGGTGAAAGTCAAATACATTGGGATGTACAAAAATAGTGGCATTAAACCTCTGAAACATAACCCCATGCAGTCAACATAACCTTTTCAATGATGACATAGAAAAGAAGAACAAAAAAAAATGTATTAAGGAAACATGTGAGCCATTAAGAGTATTTATTGAGGAAACAATGCAATCTCTCTCTGTGGCTTTCATAGCAATAGTAAATGAGTAACAAATAAGGTTAGATGTAGAGGTCACATAATAATAGAGAAAGAGCCTTTCACTATTATAAAATAGTGTAATAGTATGCAAAAATAAGTAAGGAATGATGTCTAATGAACTAGTAGTAGTAGCAGTGAATTTAATGGTTGTACCGATGAGTTTAGTGCAAGGGAAATGAGTTTTATGGTTGTAACAATGATTTAATGGATGAGCAGCAAATATCATTACTAAACAACAAGAAGAAATTAAGAGAAAGAGGCAAGAATATCAAAAGAAACCTTTTTTAATAACAACCATAATGAAGAGTTAACAACAAATCCATGAAGGAAACAACAATAGATATCATCCAATGAAAGAAGCAACATGATAAGTTCAAGATGTTGACAAGGTTAATTACAATGCCCTAAAACACATTCAAGCATCATAAAATATTGAAGTGTTAGCAATCCCCACTGAAAAGTGACAAAGTAGGTACAATGATTGTTCTATAGGTTACATTCAATGTTTTAGTTGTCTATTCACTATTCTATAATCTTGTTCACTATTTGGGATAATAACAATCATTAATACATGAAGGGTTTTAGAATCAAGCAAAAGTAATGTTTCATAGCACTCACCTCAAGTTCAGCACCACTAGTGCTATCAATAACATGGACATACTCCTCGAATTCAACATGATCACTGTCAACATTGTCCTGAAGTTGTGTAGATTTCCTAAGAGCTCTATTTACAAGTTCTTTTCCATTTCATTCTGCTCTCATATAATTTCCCTGCATGTGCTTTAATCATCATGAAAAGTTAATATAATTCAAGTAAAGAATGCAAAAGCTATAAATTTTTGTCCACAACAACTATTATATTACTTCAACTTCAACACAACTATGATTGAAATCTAGCCACTTTTGTTTTCATAACATTGCTTTGATAAAATTTCTCTTCATGTAGTTTAACCATCAATCAAAAAATATATCCAGATGAGTAATTCATTTTAAAAATAGTCAATAGAGCATTTCAAAGCATAAAATTGATAGTATATAGTCATATTTCATGAATATCCTAAGTTATACAAGGAAAATGGTAGCATGTTATACGTCATTGTGATTGGGCCACAGTCATACACCCCCTTGATAGTAAGAAGTAGCTATAAAAACATACAGAGTAAGACAATTATGAAGAGTTCAACAAAGAAAAAATAGCAATAAGAGTAAGACAATTAATAGTATTTTTGTCACACCACAAATATAGCAAGGTAGGAAAAATTGAATTTCTCATGACAAGTCATTGAAAAGATGAAATAAATGATGCCAATTTCTTCTAATCCTTCATCAAGTGATGCAAAGCAGGGAGGCAATCAACTAGCAATCACTATTCAATTACTAGTTTCAAGGGGGTTTATTGAAACTATGGTTCCCAAATCCTATTTCATCTTACCAACTCATAAAACACACCCCAAATGGCCTATACATGTTTAATCAAGCTTCAAAATTTGTTGCCGCAAGAGTTCTCTAGAATTCCCAACTTTTAACCACCAAATTAAGCTAAAAACACATGAAAATGACAACTAGGGCATCACACAAAACCCCTTAAATGGCCTCCCTTGCTCTTGAAACCTCATAGAAACCTAATCCTACCCTAGACCACCCATTCCACCAAGTTACAAACAAAATCGACAGTGGAATGGGTGTTTAATTCATTTTTAAAGCTTACAAATCCTCAAAATTGACTGTATATACTTGCCTACAGAGATTTGGCTATAAGATTCTTAAAATACTATGAAAATCATTCAAACTAAGACTAGATTGAATTGATTTAACATTTCCATCAATTTGAATACATCAGGGATCAAAAACAAATTGTACGAGAAAGTACAAAGATCTGAAATAGTAGACTTGATTGGTAAACACATAAATTTTAAAGTTTCTTTATTGATTTTCTTCCCTAAAACATCAAGAGAGACATTAAATCGAGATCCAAAGCATATTTAAACCTTTCCCTCCTAATAAAAAACTAACCCAACCAACAAAACTACCTTTTGAGTTATGTGACTATTGATCTTCCCCAATGTTGCATTTTTGCAACTTTTACATATGACAATTTTGACAAAATTGCAAGATATGACTATAAGAACTCTAAACTGACCAAAAACAGTTCACTACATATTAGATGGTCTAGTATGACCTTATTTTATTAACAAAAGACTCAAGCACACCTAAATCTTATCAAAGACCAAAATTGATCATATTTACAAGTCTCAACATGGTGACTCTGCACCATACACCTGACCTAAAAAAGATTCCAAGTCCCTTCAAAATTGATCTGCAACTTGTACACATTTGAACACTTCATATCTTTTACCTAGTAAGCCTTTCCATTGAACTAGGTACTAAAGCTTTACATTGTTCCTTGCACTTGGAAACTTCAACTTCATCAATTGGCATGTTAGATGTTTCCTTAGCTTTCCACCATCAGAAATTGATATAGAACTTGCCTTTGAACTTGCAAACAATCCTTGTACAAATTTATCATTGAATGTCTATTAGGACTGAAAAATCCTACTCAATATTCACTAACCTTCATCTCATCCACATCCCACCTATTGCTAAATGTACTAAATTTTATTTTTGATTAACACAAATTGCAGAGATTTGTGTGACAAGATCCATTTCATGAAAAATTGTACAAAATCAATGACTTCAAGGGGTTTTAAAGACCCAAAACACAAATTTTGAAATATCACTTAGACATTCACCAAAATTACAAAGAAACATGATTCTTCAAGGCTACCAATACACCAAAACACTAAAAAATGGTTCCAAGACACCAGACTCTCAATACACCTATGATGAAGCTTGGACATTACAAATTTGAAAAAATTAAGTCAAATAAACTCCCCAAGAACACTGGTTACTCATTTTCCCAAACGGTCATTCAAAAGAGACACATTTTTCTTATAGCATTGCACATGGACAAAATTGGGTATAACTTCTAAACCAAATGAGAACTCTAGAAAACCAAAGTAGTTTCTAATACCCATTTTTCCCTACTTGAACATATCAAGAAACCACATATACTTGTTTTAAAAAATATTCTCCTAAAACTAACTGTCCTGTAATAACTAATTCAAATTAGGCTTGTTTTCTGAAGGGAGCCTATAAAAATTTACCCAAAATCCCAAAATATTTCCCAACACTCTCAATAGGCTTCAACTAGACTGAATCCACAACTTTTAGTAGAAGAATTCCCATAAATTCACTAAGATCTTCAAACCCTTAGTTTAGGCCAATATCATGCTTGAAGACATGAGGGTTTATTGAAACCCAACACTCCCAACCTCATATGACTTTATCAACACCTCATAACCTTCAAAATAGGTTTACTCATGCTTAAAATACCATTTTCCTTCCTTCACCATTAACATTTCTTCAAACCCTAACCATGAGGCATTAATTCTAGCATGGAAATCAATGAAAATCACCTGAAGCAACAACACAACTTATGTATTTTTCCTTTCCCTATATATGCCAACACAAATAACTTTAAAAACATTCTAAACTAACCCATTCCACTGACCTACAAAGCCTCCATTGGCAGAATGGTTGTTAATCTCACTTTAGACTCTTAGAACCCTTAAAAGGAGGGTTCCAAAATAGTTTACAATAAGAGGACTCAAACAGACATTAAACCAATAAAATCCCTCTTAGAAATCAAGTTTGATTGAAAACTAATTGACTATTCTATGAAAAAAATAAAGACTAAGGCTTGGTGGTGCTGTACATGTCATACAAAGCTTGTAAACAATAGAGAAAATGTTGTTTGCAAAACAAGGGTGTTTTTTATTCAAAATTGTTCCAAAATACAATGTTTCAATCCTTTGCTCACCTTCAAAAGGCTCTTATAAAGATGCTATGTCAATTATCATAACCGCCCCTTCAATTTTAGCTGACCAACAACCTTCTTTAACAAAATGACTCTTTGACTTACAGTTTTGCATTTTTTGCAGCAAATGACTTTTTTTTTGCAGTTTAACTTCATAGACCTCCTAGAAACCTAGTAATGATTCAAATACATTTTAAATGGTACAAACATGACCTTTTTACAAGAATAACATGATGACGATTCAAATTATACATGATAACCCCATAGAGACATAAAATCCACATGGTGCCCTGCACCAACATACCTTTCCACCATCAGAAGTTGATATAGAACTTTCCTTTGTACTTGCAAACAATCCTTGTTCAACATTATCTTCAAATATCTGTTAGTACTGAAAAATCCTGATCAATATTCACTAGCTTTCATCTCATATGTATCCCACCTACTGCTAAATGTATTACATTTGATTTTTTGATTAACATAAATTACAGAGATTTGTGTGACAAGATCCATTTCATGACCCATATTACCATATGATCACATCAATCAATAATCCCAAAACTCCATGATCACCATTCCCATTCCTAAGAAATTTAACACTATCAACCTAACATTACTACATCAGGGGGACTCCCCTGATTGCTCCATTGATAGACTGATGAAAGCATAAATTTAACACTATCAGCTTAACATTACTACATCAGGGGAACTCCACTCATTGGTCCACTAATAGACTGATGAAAGAAAAAATTTAACACTATCAACCTAACATTACTACATTGGGGGAACTCCCCTCATCTCTCCACTGATAGACGGATGAAAGTAGAAGTTTAACAGTATTGGCCTCACATTACTACATCTAGGGAAATCGACTCATTGTCCTATAAATAGACTAGTGGAAGAAAAAATTTAACACTATCGACCTAAAATTACTACATTAGGGGAACTCCCCACATTGATCCACTGATAGACTGATGAAAGAAAAAATTTAACATGATTTTCCTACCATTACTACATCAATGGAACTCCACTCATCGCTCCACCGATAGATCGATGAAAGATGAAATTTAATACTATCAGCCTAAAATTACTACATTAGGGGAACTCCCCTCATCACTCCATTAATAGACCGATGAAAGAATCTCACAACATAAATATCAATGTAACAACACTCTTTCAACTAGACTTCCAAAGGACTCTCCTTGATGTACTAATAGGGTCAACAAAGGTGAACACATTGAAGTAACATAAGTGTATCGGTGGAACAAATGCTATCATTTCCTTGGTGGCTTGATTAAAGCATATCGGCAACACTAGAACATTTCAGTGGAAGATAACACAACATCCCACCAATACGAAAATACATTATACAATAGGGAGATTTAATATGTGGTAAAAGCATATTGAGGGTACAAAAGGATATCGGGCCAACATAAAACTCGGATCCCTTGATGCAATGATAAAAGGATAAAGGCATCAGAGGAAGTGACACCTATTTGTGGACCATGAGCCATAAAATATATGCTAAGGAAGGTTATCAAAGGAACTAAGGCACATCGGGGAGACATTATTTAGCCTCCCACTGATACCTCGAAGGGAAGGAGTTTATTGGTGAAAAGGGTGTTTATCTGTGGAAGTGGAATCATGATCCTATTGATGCAATGATTATTATTATTTTTGACTAATGTGATGTCTCAGAGATATCATTGGGATATTCAAATTAAATGCTCTCCTAATATGAGAAGATTGATGGCAAGTGGAGCATTTGTGAACTAGAGCTAAGTGAATTATATTTTAATTCGATCATATTTGGTCATTAAGAATTGAAAGAATTTTCTCGAAGTGGGATCAAAGGAGAGAAGGTGTTGAATATGCCATTGTTGCACAACTCAGAGCTAGAGAAAGTGAATTCAAGTAAGTGTACAAAACCCAACTAAGAAGTTTCTTTTTATAAATTCTTGTAAAAAAATTTAACAATGGAAGAAAGCTTATAAAAAACAATAGAGAAAAGACTTCTAAACTAGGACTTGATTGACCAATGCTCTGGGTTAGGACTGAGACCCAAAAGGAGTGCACAGTCGAATCCTTCCATGGAAAAGTTATGGGACAAGCACAAAGGTTTAGGAGACGTGCGAACACCATGTCGGGGATATGAGTTGTTTATGTACCATTATAGGAAACAATACAAGTTTCAACTTGTTTGCAACCCATGGGGATTAAACTTATGGAGATTAGTGGTACCCAATGTGCTTGTCAATACAAAACTGGTTAAAGATTTAGCCACTAGATATGACCCTAGAAGAAAAACTATTCAATCATATGATGGGTATAATCTTCTCATTATTTCTAAGGATCTCATATCTATAACTTTTCAATTAGAGTGCTCTTTGGATTTTCTATTTACAATCAAGGACCTTTTAATTGAATACCATCACATGGATACAAGCTATAAAAGATGGAAGTTACCACTACATAGGCCCAGGGATGAAGGGATCTAACTCAAAAGGTTTTCTAGCATTGAAAACCCTTTCTTTCATGAGGATTTATTTGAAGAATATTTTCGATATACGTATCACTCAGCTAGACAAGTGTTAGGAGTAGAGGTTCCTCCTTTCATGTAATTTCCCCAATGGTCTTGGCTACAGACATACAAAGTAAAGTTGCCAGAGAATTTGACTATGTTGGTTATTTAGCCAATGTTTTGAACCAAGGGATGGAAAGGATAAAAAGCTACAATGATAGTATTAAATTTAAACATTATTCCTTGTTGATGCATTTGCTTCTATATGAAGGACATGCCAGAAGGTTCTGGGGAGAAGATTTAAGGATAAGGAATTTTGATCAAAATGGGAATTATAAACCTATACAATTGTGGACCTAGATATGGGATAGTATATATGGTAGGTCACATTATTTGTACTTTGAAGAATATTTTATGAAACCATTGTTGAAATTGTTTGTCCCCTGAAATATAGAAATTCCTGAGACCAAAGGAAAAGGACCTCAAGAAAAAGGTAAATCATAACTAGGGGGATTGGTATGCATTTCTTGATTGTATTGTGGTCAAATTTTATGGGTTTGAAGTATCCCCACATTTATTGCCACAAATAGTTCTAGAAAAAATAGCCTATTTAGAAATTGTTAGGCATTTGGCTAAATCTGATGTAAAACACCATAAGAGATTCAATAAGCAATCTCTCATGCCCAAAACTTTTTGTTTTGGACATTTTACAGTAATCACCAATGAGGGGTATGAAGAAATTGATAGCAAGTTGGAACAATATAACCTACCATTGGGAAATGAAAGAAAGAATTTATGAATAGAGAACTTTATTAATAAAGAAAATGGTATGTGCAAGATCATCATGGAAAAAACAAGCCCTTAAGTGGCAAAAAATAAGAAAAATCAGAGTTAGGCAACATGACGTAAAAATTTGAATAAGTTATCTATATTATTTGAAAAATATGTAAGAATAGAATCTGTAACAAATTCAATGTAGTTTCTAAACTAATAGGTTTTTTTTTTTATAAAAAAAATCTATTTGGTGAAAATTTGAAATTTCAATGCAATAGTACTTAAATTTTAGGGAAAAATTAAGTAGGTGTTTGTCTAACCACCCTAACCACAATAAAATGATAATATTTTTTTATATGATTTTAGATATAAGTAGAGGACTCATGTCCCGATGTGATGTATATTTTTTTGTAATTTACAACTTTTAAAAAATATAAAAAAATGTATGTCTAACCACCTTAACTTGGTCAAAACCTTGTGAAATTCATTTTTTTTTTAATCCTATAGTATGTGAAGCATAGAATGTGAGGCATGTTTTGGATTCAGAAAATGTGATATTGTTTGAAAGCTATAGATGTTTTCTAATCAGTCTATCAATCAAGGACTTTAGTGCTAATTTGAATAGAAAATGAATAATAATTACTTATTAAATTCAAAGTAAAGCATAATTTATATTGGTGAAAATATGAAAATTTCCTTTAAAAACTCTTTTCATTTCATCAATTTTGGGTTAAAAAAAAGTCATTAGCCACATACCCATCATATTGCCACTCTTTGGCCCATCATGATCCTTCACATACCCAAAAGGTGTCACAAGGGATAAAAAGATCACTTTTTTGGTGATGATTTAATAAGGAATAACGATGAAACTTTGAAAAAAGACATGATGACTACATATAACAAAGTTATGTTGGCTGAGACATGGAAGAGAGGGAATATCTCATCCTACTCAGGAATGTTTGATGAGGTGTAGGATACTCTAGAAAGAATTGAGTAGCTCATCGCTCATGTGGATGAAATAATAAAGGATGTGCCCCTAGTTGTCTTTTAAGCACCTCGTACAAATCATTCAAGAATGTAGGTTGAGGACATAGAGCCTCTTGATTAGATACCCTCACATCCCACTCTTGTGGTGAGTTTCTCTATAGATACAAACATGAGAAAAGAGGATGAAGAAGGAAGTGATGAGGAAGATAATGATATTGAACATATAAGCTCCCCTATAGTTACACAATATGATCCACTTGAAGAACATAACATTATCAAATTTGAAGCTTTAGATGAACTCTCTGATGTGAGGATTAAGGCTAGGCATGAATTTATTTATGATAATGAATTTGTTAAGAGTTCTAAATTTAAATAATTTGTTTATGAGCATAAAGGTAGGATGTTGAGACAAAATATGAAAGACTTCACTCCTGAGTAGGAGGCAACGGCCTTGGGAGAATTAAGGAAATAAATAGACAAAGAACTAGAATATATCACCCCTGAAAGGGGAAGGGAATTTCTTCAAGAAGTTGGGGTACTACTCCCACCAGGGTGGGATATCAGTGCTGCAATAGTATTTGATAGTTTCAGGAGAAGAGGAGACAAATCAATGCACTTAATAGACGAAGATAGTGATAGAATGTACTCAGGATCAGGGTACAACCTAGATGAAGCCACCCTGCTAATTTGGTCATTGTTTCCTCATGATAAGAGACCCACTATCATTGATAACCCAAACCAAGTGTTTGGACTTCTTTTGGTCCAGAGAGTAGGGAACACTAACACCATTGAAATAGATGAACTGAACATAAATGTGGAAAAGTTTACTAATACACAAATTGAAAAATTGATTAAAGAAAAAGACAAATTGAAGAAGGAGGTGGCTAGTTACAAAGATAAAACATCCTCCTCTTCCACACCAAAATTATATTCTCCATGGTTAGAAAGTGAAAAGAGAATATTGGATGCATTAGTAGATGTGGCTTATTGGAAAAACTATCATTAGAAGTCCCAAAAGAAATGCAAGGAGCTAGAAATAGAAATAAAAAACACTAAGTTTTATTTTGTGTATGAGATAATCAAAGAAATATTTAGTAGGATGATGGATCGTGCTAATGAATATTGGATTTTGTTTCAACAAACACACTCAACACTCATGGAGAATGAAACATTGCAAGAGCAGATGATTGACAAAATGAAGGAGCTCCTAAATGAGAAAGAAATGAAAAATAAGACATTACAGGCATACAATAAGCTCGTGGAATCACACAATAAGTACCACAATAGGCTCCAATGGATCTTTCCTATTTTTATTCACACCCTACAGTCCATGACATCCTTGGAAATCCTAGGGAGGAAGATGATTGGAAGGTTGAGATTGCCTTGTTTCTACCCAATGCATTGCAAGAAATAAATGATGAAGAGATGGTGTTACAAAATACACATAAACAACTTGAAAAGATGATGTATATGTATTTTGATATGGAGGATGCAATTTCCAACCTAGAGACTTATGCTAAGGAGGAATATACTAGCCATCTTTCCGCTATCAACTTGTTCATCAACCAAACCACAAATGCATCAAATACAAAAGGACAACCATTGGGACATGAAAACTACCCTACATCGTTGGGGAGGTGTACTTTGCAGGTGATGCATTATCATGGAGTAGGAGCCTTGAACAGATCTTAGGTGGTCATGGGTGCCCGCTAGGAGATTAATGGATCAATGCATTCACCTGTTGAAGTGTTATGTTTTTATTTATGTTAATTAGCATTTAGTTATCATGAATTGTACCTTTTTGTAATGGGTCTTTAGCTTGTTTCCTCCCATATATAGAGGGAGACCAAGACGCAATTGAACATTATCAATTCATTTTTACATTTCCAATATAATAGTCATAGTAAGAAGATAGATTGCAAAATTTTCCTATTTACATCATATTGAGACACTTCTATTATAATGTTTATATTTTGAAGTAATAATGGAGCCGATTACTTATAAACTGTAATCCATATTCAGTATTGAATTACTTATAAACCTTTATATACTCATTTTTTCCTTACATAATCAATCTTATTGCCTCGCTTTGATTTTAGCTCCCAAGGCTTTATTGTAATTTTCTTGTACCAATTAATTGTGACAAATGTGATCGAGTACTAGCTCTCATGAGAGAAGGTAATGTTGATTTCATACTAGACTCCATTTTGGTGCTAACTCTGAGTAATGATTACCTTGAAGTGCAACCTGCCTTGATTGATAGGCATAAATAACACGATGATGTTGGCCTTATGTAAAGATGTTAAAATCTTTGGTGGTGTATGGAAAGCAAGGTTTTGGATTAAATTTATAGCTAAATGAGTTCCATGCCTCAACTATAGTGCTAATGATGATTTCTTCTTTATTTCCCATGGAAAAGTTGGCAAGGAAGTTTGATTCCTTATTTTCCTCTCTATATGCATGTTGGACAGTTGAGATGAGCAAATAATTCCACCACTGTCTCATTTGAATATTGTTTGGATTTTATGGCAATTATCATTTCACTCCTACATTCTTTCTTATTCTCATCTTTTTTATTTCACTCTTGTTTCCAAAAGCACAACCCATTCAAACTCTTCTTGAGCATTTGTTTCAATAACTTCAATAAAAGGAAACAAAAGACTTTCTTCATCAACTAGCATGGAAGGATACAAAGTCATGAACTAAGTGACAATAAGAAAATTCATGAACTAAAGAGAGTCATGAGTTAGAAGAACAATGAAAAGATAGAGTAGATCATTCATTGATCTCATAGTTATTTTGACATAAAACTCACAGTCACAACATTTAGGACAGTCACATTGGATTTCAATGAAAAAAAGGAAAAATTTCTTAGATTCATTGTTCTATATATGATCATAATACTTTGTCTGGAGACCATGAGAGTAATTTTATAAAGGCACATTGTTGAAAACATTTATGAAATTTGTAGACATCTTTAGAATACAATATAAAGATGATATAGTTGAGAATAAAAATATTGAGGGATAGCCTCTTACCTGATCTGAATCTATGGAATTATTGTTATTCCATGTAGAA
This sequence comes from Sequoia sempervirens, assembly GCA_007258455.2. Classification (NCBI taxonomy): domain Eukaryota; kingdom Viridiplantae; phylum Streptophyta; class Pinopsida; order Cupressales; family Cupressaceae; genus Sequoia; species Sequoia sempervirens. Next base: position 151,092 of record VDFB02278576.1, read on the forward strand.
ACTATAGGCTTAATAGAGGAAGCCAACTATGAAACTTTCTCAGTGAGACCGTGTAAGCAACTCATTATATGTTGGTACTCTTCATTTGAGTTGACATGATTTGGGGAGGCTCTTCCTAGGCATTCAATAGATGGTTGTGAAATCTCTGTTGATGAACTAGATTTCCTATTTATACTAGTATTAGATTTAGTATGATTTATGTTTCCATATAATTGACAACATATTCTACACCTACTTCTCTATTATTGTTTTCCACCTAAAATACAATGTCAATATTAACATATGGTCAATTCAATAAAAAAAATTGAAATAAATAACACAATGTAAATTGAACCAAAAATCCATACACTTACTCCACAATTTTCCATTTTGGCTTGCAACCTACCTCAGACAAATGTATATTCAGCCTTCACATTATCTCTTGCTCTCTTGCCTCTCTTACTCTTTGGCAAATATTCTTCAAAACACATACTTTCTTTCAATGCCTCCCACTTTTTGTGAGATAGAGTGGAGTCTAACGTCTCTTTTCTCTTGATGATTTTTCTTCTAAAATTGTATCTAAAATTGTTCATCAGAAGTCTCATCTTGTGCTTGTAATATTTTCTAGAGTTTTTCCACCAACACTGTGAAAGGAACTTTCTATTTTTTGTATAACATATTCCACATTTCGTGGATCTTTCTCTACAAAATTTGATTTGTAGATATCCAAATGGGCCCTACATCTTACACCCAACTCGAAGGCCCACCTTGCAGCATTTTTCCCAATGGGTTCACCATCTCTTGACACCTCAACCAAGAATGGCTTCTTCACTTCTAATATTCTTTCTTTTGCATTCCTCTCTGTAGGTCTGTATAAATCTTGAATTAATCTTTGTCTTTTAACATAAGTAGGCATATCTTCTATTTAACCACTACAAATATTTTTGGTTGATCCACTAATTCTATTAAAAGTTGTAGATGTGATAGGTGCAGTCTCTGGCACATTAGATGTAAGTGGACTCTCTTCATGAATTTCATTAACTAGAACTTCATGCTCCTTTTCCATATTAGGTGTGGCATGAGTAGGTAGATCAGTACTGGTCTCCACATGTTTCACTTTATCACAACCTTTTTTCTCACCAACTATATTTGTTGAATCACAAAAGCATTAACTTCTACAAGATGGAAACATTGCATCTTTACTTTCTTTTTGTTTTTTCTCTACATTTTCTCCACACTCTTTTTCTTTCCTATAAAAAATAATATCATATCATGTCTTATATACATAAAGCTCTTTCCTATAAAATTTCATTAAACAATAATAAACAAATAATATACTACTTAGTGGATTTACAACTTTGCCTGTTTGTCAAACCAAGATGTGATAAATATTCATTATTCTTGGCCACACATTCTTCATGAAAGCACTCATAATTTATCACTTGAATTTCAGCATTGTGATCACTATCATCTAATTTTCACCTTAAATTATTTTTCCTCACTTCCTGATGTCAAAAAACACAATAATGTATAGATTAGCAACTTGATATAGAGATAATTAATTGTAACAAACATTGCATAAATACAAGTTTATGAGGTCTTATTTTTAATGAATAGTCATTAAAACATGTACGAAGTCTAAAGCACTAAAAACAACAACAATCATTAGATGTTGTGGGTATTTCAGCCAATGGATATTAAATAATGGTGCACTTTAGAAATGCCAATTGCATAAAAAAATTAGCAATGTATTTGAATCAATCCATCAAATCTTTAGATATAATGTTTTCGTTCATAGTTCAATAAAAAAAATTGTATTACCAAATTTAAAATGGACATGCACTTGTGGCATGAAAACCATTTTCTACAACTAAACTAATGCTTTGCTTAGGTGATAGCACCATCACTAAGAAATTTCTATGGTATTCAGCGATTCTTACTTCTATTGTTCTATTATGCAATAATTTGTTCATAACATCAACATACATTCATGAAGGGGTATATTTAATGAAAAGGATTAGATATGTTGGAATGGACAGTGAGTTACAAGTAAGGAATGCCATGATTTGATGACTAAGTAGTCAAATAGTAGTGAACTTCAAGATATATGCAAAACAATGAAGAACATTTGATCAAAGCAAAAAAAGAAATGAAGTTACAATACATAAAGATACATATGAGATAGTGATTTCTTGTGCATAAAGTTAGAAGAATAAATGCTGATAACAACTATATCACTATTAAAAAGAATGTGAAGATAACAAAGGATGTCAACAGCATGTAATGTCAAAATAGTGGAGATATAATAAGGAATGCTTCTATTGCAATGGGGAATCACTATATTGATGCCTTGAGCATTGACTAAAAATAGTGATCAATCATCAAGGATTGCATATTGCTGCTATAAATAGTGAAGGAATAGAGAAAAAAATACCATATTGGTGAGGAAACGAGTGCCATACTGGGTGAAAGATCCAAGAAATGAAGAAAATAATGAGAAATACTTTCATGGCAGTGAGCAGTCAATGCCAAAACAGTTCACAAGGTAATGGTATACAATAATATTACAAAATAGGGCTAAAGATAATGCCATATATAGGGAAGATAATGCTATTTTAGTAAAAAAGTGTAAAAGAAAACATAGAAACAATGTTTAACAATGCTTCAATGATGGATTTTAAAAAGGATGCTAGAACAATGACAATGATAAAGAACATATATAAAAGTTATAAATAGTTCCAAGATGAAAGTGAATGCAAAAGGTAGTAATGTAAAAGAAATGTCTTTGATTCTGTATACACAATGATATAGAAATGTATGTGAAATAATGAGTTACAATGGTCATATTGATGATCGTGACCATAAGGATATATAACACTGTCAAGACAGTGAAGAATGGCATTGAGAGAGTAAAAAATAGCGATGTGAAATGATAGTGGAAGAAACTGGGAGATTTTGACCAATCAATGAGAGGAGTCCTAAATACAAACGATGAGTGTATGACATTGAAGTTGGTCTCTGAAGGTCTTTTGTTATGATCTCACTACCTAAACATGTATGTGAACAATAACCTAAGATGTTGGTCCAAAATCTAAAGAAGATCCAAGCCACAAAACCCAAATAGTTTCTCAAGGGTGTCTAAGTGATAGAGTACAAAACTAGTGGACTCCTAATAGATTGAGAACTTTGAACAACCCCTACCTTTGCATTACATAGTTAATGAGTGAATTTTTTTGTTTTAATACAGATGCATTAGAATAGTATAAGCATTATAATAGTCATAGTAGTGAGTCAAAGTACAATGGACAAGGACTATTATAACATCCTATCATGATAGTGGAAGCAATGATCTGGAGGAGCTGTCGAGAAAAGATCATTTTCAAAGTAAAGAAATTATGGTATACATATTCATATTGCATTTGTATTCATATTCATATTCATATTGCATCATTGTTTATATATAAAAACATATTCATATTGGATTCATATAGCAACATTTTTGAACATTAAAGCTTTGAAACAGGTATTAATTTGAAGGTTCATGTCCTTAAAACATAAAATAGTCTTAAAACAACATAGAAGTCTTACATAAAAGGTCATAAAATGGGGCTCATTAATAATCATCTGCATTTCCTGCAAGATTGGAATCCTGATCACTCGTTTCTGCATCTACTTGATTTTCTTTGTCATCCTCATTTGTGACATGCAATACATTCTCCCTCCCAATTTCTTCATCGGTAATCAAAATCTCTTCTTCAAATAGTCCCTCATTGTCTTCATCCACTTCTTCAAATGTTTCTTGTAAATTAATATATTACCCATCAGGCATTACATCAGCAACTTCCATGAATTTTAATTTTGAACGAGACTCTATTTGAATGCCATATGACCGACCTAGGATTCTTACATCATCAATTAGAAATGATTGCTTAATTTGAAGAGGGGAAACATATGACTCATCTATCTCTGATAAAAAAATGCTGTGTATTTGTATGTACAAATCTATACTCATCAAATTGTACTGTGAAATGTTGGATCCACTTACATTTTAATAATATAGGACTATTTTCACCGAAATCCACTTGAATAATTTCTTTGATGAATCCAACATAAAATTTCTTCTCAATTTCATGAAGAAATTTAACACTGACAACACAATCACAATTTGTCTTTCCTTTGTATTTTTCTTCCACTCTTAAATGACATCCATAGGCCCACATTCCACTAAAATGCATAGCCCATAAATGTGGAGGTCATCAAAGCTCACTTTCCTCTGTTGTTATATCTTGACCTTCTTCTTTTGCATCACTGATTGCATTAGCAATTAATTGTTCACATTTTGGAAAAGAATCACCTCTAATCAAATCATGGTGTTTGCGCTTTTGAGGTTGATGTTGCTTCCAAGTTTTATTCTCTTTTTCATATTTTCTACATAGAATAATGAAATACAAATAGTAATATTAATAATATAAATGTGTAAATGCAATGGAGTAAATAAATTATTGTGTAATTTTTCTTACTTGTGCCACTTATCGAATGAAGATGTGTTTTGAAGAATAAAGACATGTATTACATTTATTTCTTGATATGATAGCTTGAAGTGACATCCATTGCTTTCTAATAATTCACTTGCAACTCTTTCATCTTCATCATCATCCCATACATGTCGATTGAAATTTTTAAAATCCTTCATATATTTTGTGTAAAATCCCTTGGCCTCTTGCATTGAATATCCCTCAGACATGCTGACTTATAGCTTTTCCCTAATACAGATAATTTTTTTCAAAACCTTGATATATTGTTCTATAGGATACATCAATCTCATTCTTACTGGGCCACAATGCTCTAGTTCATATTCTAGATGTATCAAGAGATGCATAGAAATGTTAAAGATTGCTGGTGGAAATTCTCATTCCAATAGACAAGGGACTTCAACAACCTCCTCTCTCAAACTATCAAATTTTGAAGGATCTAATATATATAAACTCATTCTCTTTAATATTAGGCCCAATCTTATAATTGCCAATCTTGGTCCCTTTTCCAAACTTGATATATTTACCATAATAGGTAAAATATTATCAATTATTACCTGATAGTCATGGGTCTTGAGGCCTCTTAATCTATTAATGTCAATTTGGCTTTTGATGTTGCTACTTACATCTCTAGTGGGAAAGCGAGTCTAAGACATCAACTGTAAGAATTGTGCATATTGTTCCTTTGTCCAGACATAAGGAGCACTTTGTTTTCTATATTTTTTATTATCATATTTTTCAACCCAAAGATTTCAATGAATCTTTATTTGTCAAAAGTTTTCACATGATGAAATAGTATCAAAAGCACCAAAAAGAGTTTCTATAATAGCATAAGATATATTTTTCTTAGTATGCATAAAGTCAATAGTATGGCTAATGGCTATATCCTTAAATTATGACAACTTATACAATATGCACAACTGTTTTACACCACTTTCCTTACATGGATCATATCTACTGCCAACAATCCCATCATTTTCAATAAATGACATTCATTTTTGCCCATTCTCAACAACGTAATCACCTGTTATTAGTAATGGTGCTTCATGATTCTCTTCTTGACCATTGAAACGTGTTTTTTTTCGATGATATGAATGATCCATTTTAAGGTAAGCATGATTTCCACAATAAATACACTTACGCAAACTTCTTGAGTGCCTCACAAAATCCTTAAAGTTGCAAGTAGGACATCCATGATATCCATGAGCAGAGAGACCAAGCAATGTGCCATATGCAGGAAGATCATGAATTGTAAACAATAAGGAAGCTCTTAAAGTGAATTTGATTGAATTACCATCCCTTAAAGATTAAATTGCTTCAATTCTTTTCCACAATAACATCAGCTCATCATATAATGACTCTAGATAAGCATCTCTTGTATCTAAAGTCACACCTTTCTTGATATAATCAATGATAACATTAAGAAAAATGGTTTATTTGCTAACCAAGATAAAGTTGGAGTACGAATATACATATCCTTAACAAAATGTCGATTCTTATTACATCTGATCTTGGCCGCCAGCCAAAATATCAACAAAATTTGTACTATAAACGGCTCGGATGGGCACTGGCTTGAACAAATTCTTCTGTTTGTTAGGGGAAAATTTTTCAGACCGTTTCTGATAAAGTTGTCTTGAGTACCGAACAAAATCAGACATGAATCCTGCAAATTCATTTTAAAAATTCCATCAATTAACTGAAAATTTCAAAATAACAACAGCTTCACGGAATCGACAGGGCATTCATAAAATTTCTCTAAACTTATCAATAAATACTTTGAAGAAAATTAGACGGGTACTCAGTTACGCAGTTAATAGATATTAAATCATTTAATCCGTAGAAATATCATACTTACTCTATTCAGTCAAAGTTTGAGTCATCAAACAGTTTCACTTGCTGCTGATTTAGCACTAAATTTGAACATTTATCGGCCTGGCGGAATCTTACCTGGATTTTCCGCTTGCATTTGAGCAATCAGCGAAGGTGAAAAGACTTGCTGTAAACGGAAGAGAGGATTGAACTCTTGGTCAGACTGGGGAAGTACGGCTGCACCTTCAAGGCATTTGGAATACAACTCTGTTGACGGACAATTTGGTTTCTGCTTTATCTGATTCGTTGTTGAAGGATTCTGCTGTGTTTCCGCTTCGATTTGAGGGTTTAATTGTGCAGCTTCAGTCTCAGTTCCCACGGGGGAGAAAGACTCTTCCTCTTGCGTTGAAGTGCAGAATCGGGAGAGAAGATTCGCTTGCTGCAAACGCATGTTTAGAAGTTCTGCTTTTCTTGTTGCCAATTTATAGTCCCTGCACATCCATATACAGGATCTCGCAGCCTTGGGTTTGCTTCATACACCATACTGCAACAGTTAATCACTCTTAATATAAGACTAAGACTGTCTGAGTTCATGTAGAGGGAGTAGTTTTAGGAAAATTCACTCTCAACAATTCACCGTCAAAAAATTGACTGTCATGATAAATTCATCTCATGTAAACTTCACCACCAACAATTCATAGCAGTGTGATGATAAGTTTACTGAAACCAAAAAGAACATGTATGTGAGTTACATTCAGAGAAGGAAGCAGAATGTGCAGAAAAAAATAACTCTAATACGACAGAGTACATGCAACAAATCTCGGAATAACAACGAATGCAGAATTAAAAAATGATGTAACCTGAAGCATCCTTATAATGTTGCTTGCACCAAACACTCGATGGGCAGTTGCAAACTTGTCTGGGTTGTCTTGTGGAAAGTATGGAGCCAAAACGCAGCTCTCTTGGCATTTTCTTTTCAGAATTTTACACGCTGCACATGAAAATGACGGTGGCTTTCTCTTTGCAGTGCACTCCATCTGAAAATTTCAAACCCAAATTATCTACGTGAAAACAAGGTCAAAGTAAAAGGGTAAGCCAGGATGCATGAAAAACCAGGAATCTAGAACTGATAGATGCCTTCCCTACAATGTCTAATGCATTTGATCACTAGCTTACCTTTCCAGTGTCCATTTAACAAATATTATCCGGTCCTGACCTGCAAAGAAGGTTGATGGTGTTGAAGCAGACTGATCTGTACTACACTGGTAGATAGCAAGTCTCAAGTTCAATCTGCCCAATACCATGTTTTTATAAGGCATTAGAGGTTAGCCTTACCTGACTCCATTGGACCCAACCCTGTTGTTTTTTTTATGTTAAATTCATTGATTCATATTTACCACTTTTCATGGATTATTTAATGTGGAATATGAGCAGACACGGTTCTAGGAGAATTCGTCGCTAACAATTTATTGTCAGAAAATTCACTGTCAACAATTCACCTTGGGAAAATTCATCGTCATGGCAAATTCACTTCATGGAAAATTCTAGTGCTTTTCATTCTATATGCAAATGTGGGACCCACTTCCCATTTCTACTGTTTTGGTTTTATATGAGTTATATGGATTCTATTTCCCATTTTTAAAGTTCGGTTTTCCCAATACAATGCTTTTACAAGGCATTAGAGGTTAGCGTGACTTAGCTCTAGATTATGTTAGGAAAATAAAGTTTTACATTTAATAAATCAGTTAATTGTTAATTGCTAGTTTTAGGGAGTTATTGTCCTAAGGAAATTTGGGTGGTTATTCACGTGAATATTCACATGAATAACCACCTAAATTTCCTTTTCATGTGAATGTAATTCACTAAAATACAATGCTTAATAAACATTTGCAAAGAACATTGTAAATGACCCCAATGATTATAATGAAATTCCTCTCTTTAATTTTGAATGCAATGTAAATCTTTTGATGTTCTATCTTGTTAATAAAGATTGCAATGTAAATCTTTTCCAACGTAAATGTTTCACTCTTTTATTTTTACTGAATATTGCAATGCAAATATTTTTGGTCTTCCATATTTTGGTTTCCTATATGAGCTACGAAATCAAAGTTCAGATTAATGATTACTATTGAAGGCTAGCCGGTTCTCACGTGCTACCCATTCTTACTAAGAAATAAGAAGAGTTATGAAGTTTATAGAAAAATAACTTAATCAATTTAAAAAATTAACGTAATAATTATTTTTGTAAAATTTTAAATAAGGTTTAAAATATTTCTATATTTAATTGCTGCAATATTTTTAATTTCAAGTTTTTCCTTTTAAAAAAAAATGAAAATTTATTCTCTATTAACATTTTATTGACTTGAATTAATTTTTAAAAAGTATGTTTATTTACTTATATAAATATATCAATTAAACATTATATTTGTATATAATTAATATTTTACCACTATCATTCACATTATTAAAATGGTTTGAGTTCACTCTAACATATAGATACAATACAAACAATTCCAACACTACTAATAAAGAAACTTCAAGAATTACATTCAAGTGAATAATTTAACTATATTAAATATACTTTAGGTGTTTGATTAGAGATTTTAGTTATCTCAATTTTACAATTATTTTTATGAATTTTCCAACATTATAAAATACTCTTACTTCAAAAATTCTCATAATATAACATAGCCTAATAAACTAATCTAAGTAAAATTTCTTGAAATTAAATTAGTTTTATTTTTTATAAAAAATCATATATCTTTTAATAATTTTTTTAAATAAATATTTTCACAATCTTCTTTTAAGAGTGTAATATTGAACAATTTTATTAACTTAATTAAAGGAGTGAATATTTTCAATCATCTTAGAAGAAAAAGTGGGCTTTGTGCCATGAAGATCAATTTTGGATGGCGTTATCATAGCACAGGAAGTTATCCAGTCCTCTCAATGGTTGAAGAAGCTAGATATGTTGTTGAAACTTGATATTAGGAAGGCATATGATAGGGTGAATTGGATTTCTTTGTAGGGTGATGGAATCCTTTGGATTTTAGAAGGAATGGTTGGATTGGGTCTTTGGTTGGGTGGCAAGTCCAAGATTCTCAGTCCGTGTGAACAACTCAATGAAATGCTTTTTCAATGCCTCCCAGGGTTTCCATGAGGGAGACCTTAGTTGAAAATGGAGGTAATTATGTAGCTTAATACTTTGTAAAGATATTGTTTTTGTATATCTAATTAAGTATTCTTTATTACAATTTCTTTTTGGATGATTATTTGTTTAACTCATTTTACCATTTGTAGAAGTAGACAAAAAATTGTAGAAGAATAAGACTAGAAGAAAAATGTTACACAGCATATACCATGGAGAAACCATTTTAGGAAAAACTCCACTAGGAATCAATGTATTATTTAATTTTATAATAAGATTACAATAATTCCAATCCTTCCTTGAGGTGCTTCTTTGTCCTTCAACAATTCTTCTTCACAACCTACAATGAAATATGAAAAAATCTCTTTAACTTGTTGCAAAATATAAACAATAATGAGTCTTATAAACTCCAAAGAGTTTACAATTACAAAGCACAATTCTTATAACACAAAACCCACACCTATTCTTTCCAAGTAGAGCTCTACTATGAAGAACAATGTCAAAACAAGTCCATCCATGTGGGCATCCCAAACTAAAGTCATAACTCAATGTTGATTCCAAAGATATCTTCTAAGATTATCCTCAAAGTTGGCACCCAAGAATGGGCCTACTTAACTAAGCCTTATAAAATATCTTAACATGCAAAAGCTTTAACTCCAAGATACCAACTTGGGTGCCAAAGGTAGGTCCAAGTAAATATTTGTTAACTGGAACATATCTCTCCATCTTTCATGCAAATATCATGCATGATTGATCATCCCCACTTAATTGAATGTATCACCTGTTATCTGTCATGCAACTCAAGTCATTAGTCATGTATTCAAAGTCAAGTAAAGTCAACTAGCATTCAATTAAAACTAATTACATGCAATTGAAGATGACTGAACCATAAATAAACTGAACTGAACTGATACTGAACTGAATTGAACTGAACTAAATTGAACTGATATGAACTGAATGGTATTGAACTTCTAGGATCTTTACATGCATTACTAAAGTGTTATCTTTTACTCCAAATAGTTAACTTAACTCAAGGTGAGTTCCACCTTCCATGTGGCTACTCCATGTGCTCCTATTTTGTAGCTCTTCATGGGCATCCCCACATGTTCATATCATTTAGAATTAATTAAAAATATCAATTAACATGTTTATTTCATTCAAATTTAATCTCTTTCTAATCCTAGTGTTACAAAACACTTTCCAAGGACTTCAGAGATACATGAAATAATGTTTAGGATTGCAATTAAATGGCATCCTATTCCCAACATTCTCCCAATTGACATTATACATTGCAATTATTCTAAACAAGGAATGAATATTATAAGTCAAGTATAGGACTCAAGGCCAATGGCCTTCCTACACCAACTAATCAATCCATGCCAACTTCAAATGAAACTTGCATAATCATGAAGATCTAACCAAATGAATAAAACAAAGAGAACTTATCTCTAGGAACTATTTTCATAAGATAATTTGGAGCATTAATTAAAGTGTCAACTTTCTCAATTAATACCTTCCCACCCTCAACCATTTCTTGCACAAAGTGATACTGAACATCAACATGCTTAGTATGAGCATGATACATAGGATTTTTTGGCTAAACACATAACACTCTGACTATCACATTTAAGTTAAACTTACTTGCAATTTAAACCAATACCTTTCCTAAGTCTTTGTATCCAAAATGCCTCTTTGGAGGCATGTGAAACTACTCAGTGTGTTGAACTCATGTCCAACCAAGGTGTAGGCTTCTCGGTCTTTACTATTCAAAATAGGTTTTCTTACAAGTAACCACTCCAACATATATCTCTTACCATAAGAGAAATCAAGCCTCACCTATTTCTTCAAGTATCCATTAGGACCTGTAACCAACCAATTCATGCCAAACTCCAAATGCAACATAGTGTGAACCAAGATTCCAAACTTGTACAAACACAAGAAACAAGAAAATTATTAGATCCAATGCAAGTTAGTATCATGATACCCCAAGAAATCCATTTAAATTGCAATGAAAAGGAAATGAAATGAAGAACATAAAAAAACACAAGCCAAAGATATTAAATCCTATTCAAATGCAATGCAAAATCTTGATCTATTGGGGGAGTTGGTGCCAATTTGATGTGGAAATTGGCCCTTTCCCAACTCCTATGCAAGCTTTGATGATTTGATGAAGATTGTGATCAACTTTGTTGAAGATTGATGAGTGCTCCAAGATAAAATATGAATAACCTAGCTATAAAACTCAATTAGATGGATGAAGATTTCTATGAATTTGAGTATAGTATGTTTACTCAAATTTTGGAAGTAAAATACAAAGAGAAGCCTTCTATAAATAGAAAAACAAGATGAAGGAATGAGAAAAATGGATGAATGTGGGTCATTAACATCCAATGGGAAAGTACCACTTGTCAAGATGTAAATGGAGGAAGCTTGAGCACATTTTGGAGAATGTGCAAAGAGGAGGGAGATTCAAATTCAAAAGATGGCTTGAAGGATGAGGTGAAAGGTGAAGTTAATGTCACATGGCTCAAGAAAAGGATTTGTAAGAGATGATAAATGCCATGTTTGGAGGACAAGACCTTTTGGGGGGAGATTTCAAATTTGAGAAATAGTCCATCTTTGATGCCTTTTTTGAATGAAAATAGATGGTTTTATAAAACAATTAAATTGATTTTTAGGTGCAAGTTGCAAAATCTAGAGTATTTGATGGATTAAGACAAAGATTAATTAGGATTTGATTAGTTTAAATGAGATTAGCTAATTTGACCATTTGATTTATATTTTGAGAGGAATAATGATTTTAGACTTAATTAAATAAGACTAGATTTATTTAATTAAAAAGGATGGTGTTAGCTTTAAATCAAATAAAGAATAATTTATTTAATTTAAGTGAGATAACTTTAGAGATTAATTAAATAGAATGAATTATTTAATTAAAGGAGGGACTATAGGATTAATTAAACAAATTTATTTATTTATTTAATAGGGGATGATGACTTAATTAGATAAAAAATGATTTATTTTTAATTAAGAGATGAAATGTGCTAAATTTAATAAAATAGATATTATTTAATTAAATGACTAGCAGAGAGATGATTCAGGATGAACTTGGTTTTAGTAAAATTAGGATCAAGTATGTCAGTATATTTTCCATGTCTACATTTTTCGCCTCTTTGAAGCAATGTACTTGTTGCATTCAAGGTTCAAAGAATAAAATGTCTTGATCAAATTTCAAAAATTATTTTATTTTTTCAGATGCCCCACTTCTGCCCCAACGAATGGAGAATTATGCTACTATATTTCCCCCCTCAAGAGATCAAGCAAAGAGGTTTGATTTGAGGGTCGATCTATCAACAAAGAGGTTCAATATTAGTTCAACTCATATGTTTGATGTAGATAGATTTGATTACGTAGATAGTCATCGGCCATGGGTAGCCTCATTCCTATTTTGATATATTACACCCACTTAATCCTAATTTGTACCATGACAGTTACATTATTGATGATATAAATGAGATTATTATGATGTTTATATATAATGGATGATATGATGATGCATGGATGATATAGATGCACATGATATGATATTATGATGCTTTTATGATTATGAAAATGGATGATAAACGTATGGATTATGAGATGCTAAGAATAACCAATCTATATTATGAAATGATGAAATGCAATGCATGCAAGATAATCAGTGTTTCTTATAGGATATGATATGCAATATGTAATATGCTAACGGTTTTGTGGATGTAGGATGAATGCAATGATGATAATGTTTAGTGATCAACTATCATGGTACCATGTTAGCATGAAGCCTAGAAGTAAGAATAAAATAAGATGATGACAAGAGACACCAACAAGCCAAATTTATTAGAGATGATGATAATGATGATGATGATGATGATGGTTATTTTCTTACTGGGGAGTTGGGATTTTAAAAGGGCCAATTACCTTATGTTTGATAACACACATAGGCACCATGCATCAGGATATAAAAAAATAGGATGGAATTGCACCTAGTGCGATGGACTTTGACTCAAAAAATAAATATGAGTATTCTTCTTCACACCTGACATACATAAACTTTGCTAGGATGCACCTAAAAAAGAAAGTATTCACCAAGTTATATTACAAAAATGTCCAACAAACACAATAGACAAAAGATAATGATTGATGCCCCATTCCTCTCTCTAAATCATTTTGATTAGACATCATCAAGAGGTCATTGGAGTGAGCACAATAAGATAAGATCAAGATGCACAAATAAGTCAATGTTCTTCGCCTATGAGATGTTTTATTTAGGATAAATATCAAAGTGATATCAAAATAGTCACCATTTGAGAACAATATATCCTAGGACATAGGTATGGAATGATGATGATTTCGTCGTCGCTGATAAAACTTTGTCCTCGGTCCGTTTAATTTCTTTTGATTTTGTTGGAAGCTTGCTTTTGTTGATTGTTGTACTTGTTTCTATTTTTTTTTCCAAGGGGTTGGTCTTGTTGATTGATTTTTGTGGATGATTTGAAACATTATAGGTGAAAGCGAGATGTGATGAATGGTTTTATTTTCTGAGAGTATTTTTTAATGTTTGGGTATTTTAAAAATGTTTTGACTATTTTGTATTTCAAAGATTTTAAAATGCTTTGATTTTGATTTTAGATGTTTAGAGTTTTCTAAGATTTTATGAATGTTTTTGATTTTGTGTTTCGGGCGTTGATCAAAGATTATCCTTGCCTATGTTTAAGCTCAAAGATGACGTAGTTCAAATGACCAAGTTTTTGATTTGTTTTGGGATTTTTTTTTCACATGATTTTGATGTTTTGGATATGGATGTGTGTGATGATATCAGTGCTTTGTTTTGGGATTTTGTTGAAAACCGAGCTAAGGTTGATTGCTTAGATTGATGAATTGATGATGATAACATTGTTGAGGATACACAACAATCTAAGGATAGTGTTAAGAAACACAAGGATTAGGATGGATATCCCGACATGATGATGGATTGATTGAATTTGATTTGATCAAGATTGATGAAGCTTGGTTTAAAACAAAATTTGTTTTGGATGATTTGATGTGACGTTGAAGCATGCATTAGATACAACTAATAGTGATTGTTTGGATTGATGAATGATGAAAGATGAAGATTGATAAGGAATTTCTTCTTGTAAAAATATGCCATGGACTAGTGATTTGGATTTTTTTCTCACAAGTGGTTTGAACAATTTGATTACATGTTTTCCAATGTTAAGATCACCACATAAGTTGGAATATATAGATCAAGATTTATTCCCTAAGAAAGATGTAAATATCTACCCCCAATGTCTAGCAATGTATGGAATGCCATGAGTAGATTTATGGATAGGTGTATGGATGGATGGATATGGTAAGCACACAAAGGATGCCAAGGTTTATCTTGTAATAAGATAAGGTGCTTGAACAAAGTATGCTCATTTGAGTAATGCTTCATGGCTCAGATAATGCTAGGTATGATAGGATCAATGAAAATGACCCATGTCAAGATGTCTACCATAAGCAAGTGTAATGTGTGCACAAAACTTTCATCAACTTCAAGATAATTTGGAAGATGGATGTAGGTGGCTGAAAATGGATTCAATAAATTGTTCATGGATGAATGGATTTATTATTGATAAGATGGATGGAATGTTGGCTTTATTATGGATGGGATGAGATGCTTCCACTTGAACTGGCACACGTAGATGCTTGATTCTACACATGATGCATGTTTGCCAGGTTTTCATCATGGTACCTACCTAAAGCACCACCATAGTGGTTTTCACTAGAGGATATTTTTTTCTTTACTATTTTCAATCCTTTTTCTAATTGTTTTGGATTATTATTTTTGAAAGATTTTAAGTTCATGTTGAATCACCTTCCAGTGTTGATCTAGATACCCCTATCATAATGTTCCATCAATATCCTACCTGAAGACACTGCTTTTCCAAGATACTTGCACTTGAATGCAACTCTTGAGATTCCTGATCTACTTTGTTGATACCGGAGTTAACTTTGTCTTGGTGCACACATTGCGGTACAGTGCCTTCTAAATCCTTATGATGAAGGGTTATTCCCAGTACATGGTCAATGTGAGAATTGGATATCATGTGTGGAGGCATGGATGGAGTGTGTTTAGGGATAAGAGATTGATTGGTTGATAGTTTGGAGCCTTTGACACTCCAAACCTAGGAAGATGAGCAATGATGGGTGGATACAGAAGTGTGCATGGAATTAGGACCAATTGCTTGATATACTTTGTACATGCTTGAGAAGCCTTCTTTTTCTTTTGTAGACATCTTTGATGGATACTTTTCCCTTTTTTATTTTTCCCCATAGTTTCTTTGACTGATGGAGATTGATAAGGATAATATTTCTTTCTATTCTTTGGTATCTATGTGTATTTGAATTTTCCATTATGCTTCCTTTCTTCTTCTACTTTGATAGTGTTCCTTGTTCTTTGATTGAAATATTTCCTTTGATTCTGGTTGCAATTCGTGGATGGGGTGATGGGTGGATGAATATTCATGATGTGGTTGGTTGTAGTATTGGAATCAGTTTCATCTTAAGGACTCTTTGTGCTCCCTATGTTGACGTTTTCTTGAGACATAGTTGCCCCCAATATGGTGGTAGTTGAACCTTTGTTCCTTGATTATGCATTTTTGAGATGTCTTGTTCAGTAAGCCTTCTGTAATAAATGTTTACTGTAGATGATGTTTCAATTTGTTGCTTTGCTAACTCTAGAATTTCTTGCTTTGTCTGACCCATTTCTTTAAGTTGATAATTTTGGATATCTTCATACATGATTTCCTTAGTCTAAATTTGGGATATATCTAATTCTAATGTTGATAACTTTGTTTGACTGTATGAATCAATAACTTTCTTTTTTTGTGTAATAATATCAGGAGTAAAAGAATCTTGTTTTAAATGAAGATAATCTATGTGTCCATCCACAAAAAGCATCTCAAGGGTAGATGGAGGAGTATGTTGTATGTGGATATGATCATCTTGTATAGATAGGAGAGTATCCATTAGATTATTGTAGTAACTTGGGGATACAAATTTTTGATCTTGAATGATTTTGGAATTGCTTTTGACATGCTTTGGATCAAGTTCTTGACATGGGCCAATTTCAAAGGATGGATTGCTTACAAAGGGTTCTTGGATATATTCATTAGTAATGGGAAGTGGATCAATATCCTCTTGATCTTTGGGTGAATTTGGATCAAGTTTTGAGTTGAAGATTCCTTCAATATCGACAATCATGAGGTTGAAGGATGTCAATATTCTTTGAAAGGAGTATTGCTAGACTTTGTTGAGAGATGTTGGTCATGCTTTAGAATAGAATTTTGAGATATGTCCTCTAACTCATTAGGTGATGTAGAGACATTTTCAACATGATCATTGGTTGATGGATTGTTGATTATAGGATCAAATAATGTTAACACTCCTTGAAATATATCATTGTTGGATATTGTTGAGGAATTCTTATCATGATCAAAAATTGACTCTTGATGTATGTTTATTTCATCTTTAGATGAGGTAGAAACATCTTCCATGTATTTTTTGATTGATAGGTCTTGATCATGTGATCATTGACTTGGATCGATACATGAAGTCATTAAAATTTTGTTGGGATTTTGAACAACATTTTCTTGTTCGGCTTGGTATTGGGTTTGATCTTTCACTTGTGCTTGAGCCTAGGCTTGAACTTTTTGGGCTTGTAGTGTGGCTTGAGAAACTTGTGCAACTTGTTGAGCAACTAGTTGTGCAACTTGTTACTTTTGGTTTTGTTGGAGTGCCTTTTGATAAGTAGCCTATTGAGTGGCTTGTAACATAATGTTGTATTGGTTTGGGTGGTGGTGGTGGTAGAGGTGGTTTTGGAATAGCACTTATTGTGGTGATAAGAGGTACCATTGTATTGATGATTGGGATTTGAGTGGTGGATGGTGCGATCGATATGGTTGGTCCTTCACAGACCATGTTTTGAGGGATGATAGATGATGTGTTGGTTGCTTTCGATATGGGGATGGTTACCATCTATTGTTATGATGTTGATGGCAAGGGGGGAGGATTTGGTATGATGCCTTTATTTATGGTTGGGGGGATGTTTTGGATGAGTGGTGGTAGTGAATGTAGCCCCAAACCAAGAGGTGATACAAATTTTAATGGAAAGGGTGGGAGTGGCGGGAAAGTGAGTGGCATGCTCCCTTGGGGAAATAATTATTTTTGATAAAAAATGCTTACTGGTCGAAATAAGTCACCTTCTCCTTGTTAGGTCATAGGGAGAGAGGTTTGAGGGGTTGTGTGAAATGATGGTGATGGGTGATTAAGATTATGAAAGGTGAGGGGGACATATGGGTGTGATGGATTTTGAACAACATTAGTGTGATTTACAAACATATCTATCCAAAATTTTACCAAATGTGGATTCAAAATGTTCATGTTTGGTATAGTTGTACTTGGTATATTCATATTTGGCATGTATGGATTTGGTGGGATAATGTTGTTTTGTTGAAGACTCATGATGCATTGAGTATTTGGTTGATAGATTTGTAATTTTGGACTTGGATTAAATCTACCATCGGAAAAGGTGTTCAAAGATTTAGGTAGGGTATACTCACATTTATTGTACCATTAAGGTTCGTAGGAGGTAATGATCCCATGCATGGATTGTATAAATGTGAGTTTTGAAAATCAATTGGCATTGTAAGGCTTTGATAGTTTGGTTGACTTGCTTTACTCATAATGTATGGAGCAAGTTTATATTCCATGTTATTCTTGTGTTTTGACTTTGTTGAAAAAGTGACATCTAAGGTGTTTAGGACCAATGATGAGATGAAGGATGAAAGGGGTGAATGATATGGATGTTGATTTTTTAGGAACTTTGAATGAATCCTAGACAAGTTACCTAGGATTTGATTTTGATTGGTTTTGATTGGATATAATGAACTTGTAAAACCTAAGATGTTGGATGTGATGTTTAGGATAAACATGTTCAAATTAATGCTAATTTAACTAAGTATGTGAGGAAGGATTCATCAACACATACCTAACTAAACAAATGATTTTGATTTGGCTTAAGGATGTACCCAAGTCTAGATAATGATGTTTCCAAAGATCTTCTATGGGATGGAGATGATAAATGTTTGGGGTGGATGAAGTGTTTGATTATGATCCTAAATGAACCTAAGGACTTGTTTACAAGACCAAGATATTGAAGAACATGATTTTATATAAGAGTAGTTCAAAACAAAAAGACCAATGATTTCATGAAAACCATATGACCAAAATATGCCAAGCAAATGTGTGGCGTCCAATTGTTCTTAACTTTTCTTAGTGCCTTCTTTTTACCACAAAAAATTCTTGATTATATTTTGAAACTAGATGTCTAATGTTTTAACCTCTTCTCATCCCACAAAGTGTATCATGTGGAAATCAAGGAAATCAAAGCAGAAGTTACCTATTGTTTACTTTAGTAGGAGAAAATTGAGATAAAATTCAAGTGCCTAGAAACCTCTAAGGATATGAATCCCAAGGGCAAGCAAGGGAACATGAATTTGTTCAAGGATATTTACTTCTCTTAAAGGGTTTAAGATTTGATGCTCATGTTAAAATGTTTGTTTTCCAATATTTTCAAAAAAACAAAGTGTTTTGTAACCAAGAACAAGAAAAATCCTATGGATATTTGAAACAATATTTGTTGAGTCCCCACTTGGACAAGTCCAACTATGCTTACTTTTAGTGGATGGTTAGATGATTCACCCCACTGGCTCCCCTCCATGGCTCAATACTTCTTTCAGGGCAGCCAAGAATTAGTACCCATGAATCTCCCATGGAATACTTTCCATCTCTACTGAAAGCCATAAAAATTGGGGGAGGCTTCAAAATGATTGTTCTTGCACCAACAAATAGATAGGGATTTTGGCCTTTCTAAACAAGGGTTTTAGTTCAGACTTTCCATTCATAGGAGTTGACCCATCGAGGTGAGAGATCATTGTTTCCCTTCTTGTTGGAGCCAACTGTGTGATACTAGCCATTTTTCCAGTACCCAATTTTATATCTTGGTTGGAAATACACTTGGCTTTAGTGTGTTACCTATTGGGTTATTCTCTTTGGTGAGTACTTTTTCCCACAAGGAAAACCCTCTAAGATAAACAATAGTGAGCAAGCATATTCATATTTTGATCAACCTTCATTTAGAAACAAAGGGAGAACATATGCAATAGGTTCCACTCACACTCACAAAGTTTGTTTTTCAATTTTAATCCCAAAGTGAAATGTGGAGGTAACTACTTTATTCCACCATAAGACCACCAAAAGCCTTTTGATTCTCAAGATCGTTGTGAGGCACGAGAGAAACACATACATATTTTCAATGGTTTTTGTTTCAGTAAGCAATTACAAAATAAAGTAGCACATGTTATTTTTAAACCCACAAAGCAATGATTTGATTCTTTTTAGTGCACCAAAATGAAATATGGAAATTGTTTGTTCAATTATTAACCTTAAAAAAAATCTAGTAAGTTTTCCTAAAGTTATTTTCAACCTTTTTTCTTGTTCTTTTTAAACCTAAATTGAAATTTATTGAGTCCTAAGGGCTTGAAGGGGTAAAATCCTTAGAAGTGGGATTATAATTGCTCCCCAAAGTGTTCCAAAACACTTGATACAACAATGTGATAATGATTTTTCTTTGAATTTCACACTCCATGATCCTTTAAAACCTATAATACAATCTCCCAATTTTAAATGACATCAATAAACAAGAAGATATGAGGGTTAGATAATTGATTAAGCATAAAACCCTAAAATTTAGACCAAGTTTCATTGTGAATTGACATTAAGTGAAAATTTGAAACGTTTAACTCTTTAAAAGTTGACAATAACCTACACCATTAGATATACTATTAAATTCTACCTCATTTATAAATAAAAGCTTCAAAAAAGACCAAAAAATGACCAAGGTAATGCCATTTTAAGTTTGAGTGAAAAGGCAAGAAATCAAAAGTGGTGTAGTTTGTAATGACATTGTTTGGGTTCAAATAGTGACATGTGCGTAGACAACGATGATGTTTGGGTTCAAATAGAAACACTAGAACAAAAGTGGCACTATTTGGAGTCTGAAGCAATGCTATATAGAACCCCTAAATCTGCAAATGATTAATCTCCAACACTCATTAGTGGGGTTAGTTCTTACAAATGCAAATTTATGAACAGTCCTATCAAATAACATATAATTCTCCAAAATACAAAAAAATAATACGGATGATAAAAAGACATATAATATCATGACATGTACCTATTCCATAGTGGATTGGTGTCACTTATGCAAAGTGACCCTTTCCCAATCCTTGATAAAACTCAAATGATAAAATGCCTTGAAGATGGAGTGAAGTGCGAAAAATTAGTTCTCAACTGAAGAGAGTAAATTTGCATAAGATTGTGGATGGATTGATGAAGAATAACCCTTCTATTTATAGAATCTCAAGTTGAAAGAGTGCCCAAAAGAGAGCAATGTGCGAAAAGATTTGGCCAATAAGGAGCCACTTGTCACCTTGTGAGTGGTTGAGGAATGTACAAGGTTTGGTCAATCTGCCAATAAATGAAATTAGTTGGCCTTTTCAAATTAAAATTTTGCTTTATTGGAGGAGAGAGACTTAAATGCCAAGTGGGACATTTAAGAGGGAATTACTCCATGTTGAAGAGCAAGTCAACTTACTTTTCAAATTCAAAATGGGAATATCTCCAAAGATGACTTGATGAGGGAAAATGAGGAATTTAATAAATAAATAAATAAATTTATTTGTGAAGTGGTAAAACCAAAGGATGTGATGGGTGATTAGATTAGAATAATTAGGATTAGATTAATTTAAGATGAGGATTAGGGATTTGACCCATTTGACTTAGATTTAGGGATTTAACTAAATCAAAGGGGGATGAAAGGTGATTTCAAACTTGATTAAATAAATATTTGATTTATTTAATCAAAGAGGATGTTGTTAGGCTTAAATTAAATACAGTTAATTTATTCAATTTAATGGATAACCTTAAGAGATTAATCAATTAAACTTGGTTTATTTAATTGACGAACGAATATGATTATGCATGATGTCAATTTTGGTTTCTACATTTTTCCCTCTTAAAGGAATAATTTGATCCGTTGGTTCAAAAGAATAAACTTTGTGATCAAAATTGATTTTTATTTTTATTTCTTTTCAATGCCCCAACAGAAAGAACACCGGTACATTCCCCTCGAGAGATGAGGAAAAGATTCTATTTGAGAGTTGATCTCACGACAAAGAGGTTCAAGATAGACATATGGATGGTTATGATGATAATGCAAATGAGATGGTTTTTATGCATAAAATTGTCATGTCTAATCCTGACATTTAATTAAATATTTTATTATTTAATTAATCCTCTAAAGTCCTCTACATATGATTAAATTTAATTAATTTAATTATATTGTTCATTCACTTTATTCTTCCAATGTAATTAAATAAATTCACTTTATTTAATTATTTCATATGTCTACTTAACTAATTAAATAAATATCTTTATTTATTTTATTAAATTGCCTTTGATTTAATTAAATTTAAATATTTATTTTCTCCTATTCAAATCAGCTAGGAATTTTTACAACCGTTGATCACCTTAGCCAATCAGAATCTTTTGAAAGTTCTATAAATACCCCTGCGAATCCAAGAATTGGTTACAACACATACACATTAGATACAGGCATTCAAGCAATTAGAATTTTAGCATTGTTATCATCAACTTTAGTATTCATAGAATTTCTTAATTCTAGTTTCTTTTAATAAATAATCGTAGCAGGTTAATCATATCTTAGCATAGCATGCATCCATCTTTAATATCATTCTCTAGGAAGACCATTTGTTGAGCCTAGCATACAAATCTGAGAGCACGCTAGAAGTGACAAAAACACTAGAGATAGAGGACAATGGAACGTCTTTGAAGCATAAATGAAGTTTGCATTTCTTTCCTTTATTTTATGCTTTGATTTAAAGTATCATTGGTGTGTTTGATTTTTTAAAAAATGAAATGTTTTTCATACACATAAATAATCGATCACACATTTTATGGCACCCACTGTGGGGCCTTTGCCCCATTTTTTACATTCACTTATAGGTTTTATGATAGGATTTTGGGTTTTGGAATTCAGATTTTTGAAAAAATTCCATGTTTTATGGCATATGTGGCTTTTTTTAGCGCATATAGGATTTTTAACAACACTTTTGTAGGCCTTTCAGCACATCCAAGAACTGTTTCGATGCATCTAGGTAACATAACAATGCATATAGGGAATAGAATGGAACATACACTTGGTTTAATTTATTACAACTTTGTAAAAAAGAAATTTTCTTTGCATTTTATTTTAGCACATTTGAGACTTATTGTAGCGCATTTAAGGTTTTCTGAAGTGCATTAGCTATCTATTTTAGCGCATTGACTATTTCTTTTAGCACTTTTGTATGATCTTTTAGCACATACAGGTTGTAACTAAACAAAGTTCTGAGTCTAGCACCTTCTGTAGATAGAACCTTTTCTGGCTTAAAAAGAACCAATCTAGGATAGTCACATCTGGTTTTAAAAAGAAGCAACCCTAGGGTAGACATGGATTAAAATGAAGAAATCTAGTATAGTCACCACACATTGATTTTGTGCTTAAAATGAATCTCATGCTTGTTGTGAAGCAACATCTTCACATAGATTAAATCATTGTTATTTGAGCTTTTAAAAGAACATTGTTTGCTTTGTCTATGGCAATAGGTCTATGCTCTCCTCTTAACTAGGTGATCAGAATACCAGACTTTCCTTTTGAATTCATGCAATTTTAATTCTTTATTACATCATGTAGAGGGCCTGCTCTTATGGGAGAAACTACTCACCCAAGAGGAACGACCCAAGTGGGTTTAACCCAAAGCCAAGCTATTCCACCCCACTATAAAATTTAAAGTGAATTTGGGGAAACCCACTTTTCCGGTAGTGTGCAAGATAACCATCCCAAAATCCTTTGTTCTAAAGGTTGGGAGGTCTCCTAAGAGAGTTTATTATTACCACACTGAATGAAAACCCTTACTGTGAACCTAGTGTAGTAGCCAACTGTGTTAGTTTTTGAACATCTTGATAATCATAGTGCAAGGGGAGGGAAGAATCTACCCCCAAGACACTCACCATATAACTTGCAAGGACCATTTGCTCAGGGGATCTGATATCCACTTTCGTCACTCTGAGTATGCACTTGAAAAAGAAAAAACTATAGACACCCCTTCAGGGGTGACACGACTATGTGAGTTGACACAGTTCTAAGATGTGGGCTATGGTTATTATGATGACCTAATTGAGTACTAAGAGTGATTCTACCTGAATTGTCTTTTATGTGA
>VDFB02278576.1:175085-293706 GCA_007258455.2 Sequoia sempervirens
TGTTACTATTAGCTTCATGTTAATCATATACAAATGCCACAAATATAAACACTAAATTACCATGCACACATACCAGACACATAAAAAAGGTAGCTAATGCACAAAAATAAAGAATGCAATATGAGAGAACTACTACTACTACAAGGTGAAAGTCAAATACATTGGGATGTACAAAAATAGTGGCATTAAACCTCTGAAACATAACCCCATGCAGTCAACATAACCTTTTCAATGATGACATAGAAAAGAAGAACAAAAAAAAATGTATTAAGGAAACATGTGAGCCATTAAGAGTATTTATTGAGGAAACAATGCAATCTCTCTCTGTGGCTTTCATAGCAATAGTAAATGAGTAACAAATAAGGTTAGATGTAGAGGTCACATAATAATAGAGAAAGAGCCTTTCACTATTATAAAATAGTGTAATAGTATGCAAAAATAAGTAAGGAATGATGTCTAATGAACTAGTAGTAGTAGCAGTGAATTTAATGGTTGTACCGATGAGTTTAGTGCAAGGGAAATGAGTTTTATGGTTGTAACAATGATTTAATGGATGAGCAGCAAATATCATTACTAAACAACAAGAAGAAATTAAGAGAAAGAGGCAAGAATATCAAAAGAAACCTTTTTTAATAACAACCATAATGAAGAGTTAACAACAAATCCATGAAGGAAACAACAATAGATATCATCCAATGAAAGAAGCAACATGATAAGTTCAAGATGTTGACAAGGTTAATTACAATGCCCTAAAACACATTCAAGCATCATAAAATATTGAAGTGTTAGCAATCCCCACTGAAAAGTGACAAAGTAGGTACAATGATTGTTCTATAGGTTACATTCAATGTTTTAGTTGTCTATTCACTATTCTATAATCTTGTTCACTATTTGGGATAATAACAATCATTAATACATGAAGGGTTTTAGAATCAAGCAAAAGTAATGTTTCATAGCACTCACCTCAAGTTCAGCACCACTAGTGCTATCAATAACATGGACATACTCCTCGAATTCAACATGATCACTGTCAACATTGTCCTGAAGTTGTGTAGATTTCCTAAGAGCTCTATTTACAAGTTCTTTTCCATTTCATTCTGCTCTCATATAATTTCCCTGCATGTGCTTTAATCATCATGAAAAGTTAATATAATTCAAGTAAAGAATGCAAAAGCTATAAATTTTTGTCCACAACAACTATTATATTACTTCAACTTCAACACAACTATGATTGAAATCTAGCCACTTTTGTTTTCATAACATTGCTTTGATAAAATTTCTCTTCATGTAGTTTAACCATCAATCAAAAAATATATCCAGATGAGTAATTCATTTTAAAAATAGTCAATAGAGCATTTCAAAGCATAAAATTGATAGTATATAGTCATATTTCATGAATATCCTAAGTTATACAAGGAAAATGGTAGCATGTTATACGTCATTGTGATTGGGCCACAGTCATACACCCCCTTGATAGTAAGAAGTAGCTATAAAAACATACAGAGTAAGACAATTATGAAGAGTTCAACAAAGAAAAAATAGCAATAAGAGTAAGACAATTAATAGTATTTTTGTCACACCACAAATATAGCAAGGTAGGAAAAATTGAATTTCTCATGACAAGTCATTGAAAAGATGAAATAAATGATGCCAATTTCTTCTAATCCTTCATCAAGTGATGCAAAGCAGGGAGGCAATCAACTAGCAATCACTATTCAATTACTAGTTTCAAGGGGGTTTATTGAAACTATGGTTCCCAAATCCTATTTCATCTTACCAACTCATAAAACACACCCCAAATGGCCTATACATGTTTAATCAAGCTTCAAAATTTGTTGCCGCAAGAGTTCTCTAGAATTCCCAACTTTTAACCACCAAATTAAGCTAAAAACACATGAAAATGACAACTAGGGCATCACACAAAACCCCTTAAATGGCCTCCCTTGCTCTTGAAACCTCATAGAAACCTAATCCTACCCTAGACCACCCATTCCACCAAGTTACAAACAAAATCGACAGTGGAATGGGTGTTTAATTCATTTTTAAAGCTTACAAATCCTCAAAATTGACTGTATATACTTGCCTACAGAGATTTGGCTATAAGATTCTTAAAATACTATGAAAATCATTCAAACTAAGACTAGATTGAATTGATTTAACATTTCCATCAATTTGAATACATCAGGGATCAAAAACAAATTGTACGAGAAAGTACAAAGATCTGAAATAGTAGACTTGATTGGTAAACACATAAATTTTAAAGTTTCTTTATTGATTTTCTTCCCTAAAACATCAAGAGAGACATTAAATCGAGATCCAAAGCATATTTAAACCTTTCCCTCCTAATAAAAAACTAACCCAACCAACAAAACTACCTTTTGAGTTATGTGACTATTGATCTTCCCCAATGTTGCATTTTTGCAACTTTTACATATGACAATTTTGACAAAATTGCAAGATATGACTATAAGAACTCTAAACTGACCAAAAACAGTTCACTACATATTAGATGGTCTAGTATGACCTTATTTTATTAACAAAAGACTCAAGCACACCTAAATCTTATCAAAGACCAAAATTGATCATATTTACAAGTCTCAACATGGTGACTCTGCACCATACACCTGACCTAAAAAAGATTCCAAGTCCCTTCAAAATTGATCTGCAACTTGTACACATTTGAACACTTCATATCTTTTACCTAGTAAGCCTTTCCATTGAACTAGGTACTAAAGCTTTACATTGTTCCTTGCACTTGGAAACTTCAACTTCATCAATTGGCATGTTAGATGTTTCCTTAGCTTTCCACCATCAGAAATTGATATAGAACTTGCCTTTGAACTTGCAAACAATCCTTGTACAAATTTATCATTGAATGTCTATTAGGACTGAAAAATCCTACTCAATATTCACTAACCTTCATCTCATCCACATCCCACCTATTGCTAAATGTACTAAATTTTATTTTTGATTAACACAAATTGCAGAGATTTGTGTGACAAGATCCATTTCATGAAAAATTGTACAAAATCAATGACTTCAAGGGGTTTTAAAGACCCAAAACACAAATTTTGAAATATCACTTAGACATTCACCAAAATTACAAAGAAACATGATTCTTCAAGGCTACCAATACACCAAAACACTAAAAAATGGTTCCAAGACACCAGACTCTCAATACACCTATGATGAAGCTTGGACATTACAAATTTGAAAAAATTAAGTCAAATAAACTCCCCAAGAACACTGGTTACTCATTTTCCCAAACGGTCATTCAAAAGAGACACATTTTTCTTATAGCATTGCACATGGACAAAATTGGGTATAACTTCTAAACCAAATGAGAACTCTAGAAAACCAAAGTAGTTTCTAATACCCATTTTTCCCTACTTGAACATATCAAGAAACCACATATACTTGTTTTAAAAAATATTCTCCTAAAACTAACTGTCCTGTAATAACTAATTCAAATTAGGCTTGTTTTCTGAAGGGAGCCTATAAAAATTTACCCAAAATCCCAAAATATTTCCCAACACTCTCAATAGGCTTCAACTAGACTGAATCCACAACTTTTAGTAGAAGAATTCCCATAAATTCACTAAGATCTTCAAACCCTTAGTTTAGGCCAATATCATGCTTGAAGACATGAGGGTTTATTGAAACCCAACACTCCCAACCTCATATGACTTTATCAACACCTCATAACCTTCAAAATAGGTTTACTCATGCTTAAAATACCATTTTCCTTCCTTCACCATTAACATTTCTTCAAACCCTAACCATGAGGCATTAATTCTAGCATGGAAATCAATGAAAATCACCTGAAGCAACAACACAACTTATGTATTTTTCCTTTCCCTATATATGCCAACACAAATAACTTTAAAAACATTCTAAACTAACCCATTCCACTGACCTACAAAGCCTCCATTGGCAGAATGGTTGTTAATCTCACTTTAGACTCTTAGAACCCTTAAAAGGAGGGTTCCAAAATAGTTTACAATAAGAGGACTCAAACAGACATTAAACCAATAAAATCCCTCTTAGAAATCAAGTTTGATTGAAAACTAATTGACTATTCTATGAAAAAAATAAAGACTAAGGCTTGGTGGTGCTGTACATGTCATACAAAGCTTGTAAACAATAGAGAAAATGTTGTTTGCAAAACAAGGGTGTTTTTTATTCAAAATTGTTCCAAAATACAATGTTTCAATCCTTTGCTCACCTTCAAAAGGCTCTTATAAAGATGCTATGTCAATTATCATAACCGCCCCTTCAATTTTAGCTGACCAACAACCTTCTTTAACAAAATGACTCTTTGACTTACAGTTTTGCATTTTTTGCAGCAAATGACTTTTTTTTTGCAGTTTAACTTCATAGACCTCCTAGAAACCTAGTAATGATTCAAATACATTTTAAATGGTACAAACATGACCTTTTTACAAGAATAACATGATGACGATTCAAATTATACATGATAACCCCATAGAGACATAAAATCCACATGGTGCCCTGCACCAACATACCTTTCCACCATCAGAAGTTGATATAGAACTTTCCTTTGTACTTGCAAACAATCCTTGTTCAACATTATCTTCAAATATCTGTTAGTACTGAAAAATCCTGATCAATATTCACTAGCTTTCATCTCATATGTATCCCACCTACTGCTAAATGTATTACATTTGATTTTTTGATTAACATAAATTACAGAGATTTGTGTGACAAGATCCATTTCATGACCCATATTACCATATGATCACATCAATCAATAATCCCAAAACTCCATGATCACCATTCCCATTCCTAAGAAATTTAACACTATCAACCTAACATTACTACATCAGGGGGACTCCCCTGATTGCTCCATTGATAGACTGATGAAAGCATAAATTTAACACTATCAGCTTAACATTACTACATCAGGGGAACTCCACTCATTGGTCCACTAATAGACTGATGAAAGAAAAAATTTAACACTATCAACCTAACATTACTACATTGGGGGAACTCCCCTCATCTCTCCACTGATAGACGGAT
This sequence comes from Sequoia sempervirens, assembly GCA_007258455.2. Classification (NCBI taxonomy): domain Eukaryota; kingdom Viridiplantae; phylum Streptophyta; class Pinopsida; order Cupressales; family Cupressaceae; genus Sequoia; species Sequoia sempervirens. The sequence goes on from VDFB02278576.1 coordinate 180,126, forward strand.
GAAAGTAGAAGTTTAACAGTATTGGCCTCACATTACTACATCTAGGGAAATCGACTCATTGTCCTATAAATAGACTAGTGGAAGAAAAAATTTAACACTATCGACCTAAAATTACTACATTAGGGGAACTCCCCACATTGATCCACTGATAGACTGATGAAAGAAAAAATTTAACATGATTTTCCTACCATTACTACATCAATGGAACTCCACTCATCGCTCCACCGATAGATCGATGAAAGATGAAATTTAATACTATCAGCCTAAAATTACTACATTAGGGGAACTCCCCTCATCACTCCATTAATAGACCGATGAAAGAATCTCACAACATAAATATCAATGTAACAACACTCTTTCAACTAGACTTCCAAAGGACTCTCCTTGATGTACTAATAGGGTCAACAAAGGTGAACACATTGAAGTAACATAAGTGTATCGGTGGAACAAATGCTATCATTTCCTTGGTGGCTTGATTAAAGCATATCGGCAACACTAGAACATTTCAGTGGAAGATAACACAACATCCCACCAATACGAAAATACATTATACAATAGGGAGATTTAATATGTGGTAAAAGCATATTGAGGGTACAAAAGGATATCGGGCCAACATAAAACTCGGATCCCTTGATGCAATGATAAAAGGATAAAGGCATCAGAGGAAGTGACACCTATTTGTGGACCATGAGCCATAAAATATATGCTAAGGAAGGTTATCAAAGGAACTAAGGCACATCGGGGAGACATTATTTAGCCTCCCACTGATACCTCGAAGGGAAGGAGTTTATTGGTGAAAAGGGTGTTTATCTGTGGAAGTGGAATCATGATCCTATTGATGCAATGATTATTATTATTTTTGACTAATGTGATGTCTCAGAGATATCATTGGGATATTCAAATTAAATGCTCTCCTAATATGAGAAGATTGATGGCAAGTGGAGCATTTGTGAACTAGAGCTAAGTGAATTATATTTTAATTCGATCATATTTGGTCATTAAGAATTGAAAGAATTTTCTCGAAGTGGGATCAAAGGAGAGAAGGTGTTGAATATGCCATTGTTGCACAACTCAGAGCTAGAGAAAGTGAATTCAAGTAAGTGTACAAAACCCAACTAAGAAGTTTCTTTTTATAAATTCTTGTAAAAAAATTTAACAATGGAAGAAAGCTTATAAAAAACAATAGAGAAAAGACTTCTAAACTAGGACTTGATTGACCAATGCTCTGGGTTAGGACTGAGACCCAAAAGGAGTGCACAGTCGAATCCTTCCATGGAAAAGTTATGGGACAAGCACAAAGGTTTAGGAGACGTGCGAACACCATGTCGGGGATATGAGTTGTTTATGTACCATTATAGGAAACAATACAAGTTTCAACTTGTTTGCAACCCATGGGGATTAAACTTATGGAGATTAGTGGTACCCAATGTGCTTGTCAATACAAAACTGGTTAAAGATTTAGCCACTAGATATGACCCTAGAAGAAAAACTATTCAATCATATGATGGGTATAATCTTCTCATTATTTCTAAGGATCTCATATCTATAACTTTTCAATTAGAGTGCTCTTTGGATTTTCTATTTACAATCAAGGACCTTTTAATTGAATACCATCACATGGATACAAGCTATAAAAGATGGAAGTTACCACTACATAGGCCCAGGGATGAAGGGATCTAACTCAAAAGGTTTTCTAGCATTGAAAACCCTTTCTTTCATGAGGATTTATTTGAAGAATATTTTCGATATACGTATCACTCAGCTAGACAAGTGTTAGGAGTAGAGGTTCCTCCTTTCATGTAATTTCCCCAATGGTCTTGGCTACAGACATACAAAGTAAAGTTGCCAGAGAATTTGACTATGTTGGTTATTTAGCCAATGTTTTGAACCAAGGGATGGAAAGGATAAAAAGCTACAATGATAGTATTAAATTTAAACATTATTCCTTGTTGATGCATTTGCTTCTATATGAAGGACATGCCAGAAGGTTCTGGGGAGAAGATTTAAGGATAAGGAATTTTGATCAAAATGGGAATTATAAACCTATACAATTGTGGACCTAGATATGGGATAGTATATATGGTAGGTCACATTATTTGTACTTTGAAGAATATTTTATGAAACCATTGTTGAAATTGTTTGTCCCCTGAAATATAGAAATTCCTGAGACCAAAGGAAAAGGACCTCAAGAAAAAGGTAAATCATAACTAGGGGGATTGGTATGCATTTCTTGATTGTATTGTGGTCAAATTTTATGGGTTTGAAGTATCCCCACATTTATTGCCACAAATAGTTCTAGAAAAAATAGCCTATTTAGAAATTGTTAGGCATTTGGCTAAATCTGATGTAAAACACCATAAGAGATTCAATAAGCAATCTCTCATGCCCAAAACTTTTTGTTTTGGACATTTTACAGTAATCACCAATGAGGGGTATGAAGAAATTGATAGCAAGTTGGAACAATATAACCTACCATTGGGAAATGAAAGAAAGAATTTATGAATAGAGAACTTTATTAATAAAGAAAATGGTATGTGCAAGATCATCATGGAAAAAACAAGCCCTTAAGTGGCAAAAAATAAGAAAAATCAGAGTTAGGCAACATGACGTAAAAATTTGAATAAGTTATCTATATTATTTGAAAAATATGTAAGAATAGAATCTGTAACAAATTCAATGTAGTTTCTAAACTAATAGGTTTTTTTTTTTATAAAAAAAATCTATTTTGAGTGAAATTTGAAATTTCAATGCAATAGTACTTAAATTTTAGGGAAAAAATAAGTGGGTGTTTGTCTAACCACCCCTAACCACAATAAAATGATAATATTTTTATATGATTTTTAGATATAAGTAGAGGACTCATGTCCCGATGTGATGTATATTTTTTTTGCTTAATTTACAACATTTAAAAAATATAAAAAACTCGTATGTCTAAGCACCTTAACTTGGTCAAAACTTTGTGAAATTCAATTTTTATTTTTCTAATCATATATTATGTGAAGCATAGAATGTGAGGCATGTTTTGGATCCAGAAAATGTGATATTGTTTGAAAGCTATAGATGTTTTCCAATCATTCTATCAATCAGGACTTTAGTCCTAATTTGAATAGAAAATGAGTAATAATTACTTATTAAATTCAAAGTAAAGCATAATTTATATTGGTGAAAATATGAGAATCTCCTTTAAAAACTCTTTTCATTTCATGAATTTTGGGTAAAAAAAAATCATTAGCTACATACCCATCATATTGCCACTTTTTGGCCCATCATGATCGTTCACATACCCAAAAGGTGTCACAAAGAATTGAGTAGCTCACTACTCATGTGGATGAAATAATAAAGGATGTACCCCTAGTTGTATTTTAAGCACCTCATACAAATCATTCAAGAATGCAGGTTGAGGACATAGAGCCTCTTGATTAGATACCCTCACCTCCCACTCTTGTGGTGAGTTTCTCTATAGATACAACCATGAGAAAAGAGGATGAAGAAGGAAGTGATGAGGAAGATGATGAGATTGAACAGATAAGCTCCCCTGTAGTTACACAATATGATCCACCTAAAGAACATAACATTGTCAAATCTGAAGCTTTAGATGAACTCTCTGATACGTGAGGATTAAGGGTAGGCATGAATTTATTTATGATAATGACTTTGTTAAGAGTTATACATTTAAATCATTTGTTTATGAGCATAAAGGTAGGATGTTGAGACAAAAGATGAAAGATATCACTCCTCAGTAAGAGGCAACTGTCTTGGGAGAATTAAGGAAATAAATAGACAAAGAATTAGAATATATCACCCCTGAAAGGGGAAGGGAATTACTTCAAGAAGTTGGGGTACTACTCCCACCAGGGTGGGATATCAGTGTTGCAATAGTATTTGATAGTTTCAGGAGAAGGGGAGACAAATCAATGCACTTAATAGATGAAGATAGTGATAGAATGTACTCAGGATCAGGGTACAACCCAGATGAAGCCACCCTGCTAATTTGGTCATTGTTTCCTCAAGATAAGAGACCCACTATCATTGATAACCCAAACCAGGTGTTTGGAATTCTTTTGGTCTAGAGAGTAGGGGACACTAACACCATTGAAATAAATGAACTGAACATAAATATGGAAAAGTTTACTAATACACAAATTGAAAAATTGATGAAAGAAAAAGATAAATTGAAGAAGGAGGTGGATAGTTACAAAGATAAAACATCCTCCTCTTCCAAACCAAAATTATATTCTCCATGGTTAGAAAGTGACAAGAGAATATTGGATGCATCAGTAGATGTGGCTTACTGGAAAAACTATCATTAAAAGTCCCAAAAGAAATGCAAGGAGCTAGAAACAGAAATAAAAAATAGTAAGTTTTATTTTGTGTATGAGATAATCAAAGAATATTTAGTAGGATGATGGATCATGTTAATGAATGTTGGATTTTGTTTCAAAAAACACACTCAACACTCATGGAGAATGAAACATTGCAAGAGAAGATGATTGACAAAATGAAGGAGCTCCTAAATGAGAAAGACATGAAAAATAAGACATTTACAGGAATACAATAAGCTAGTGGAATCACACAATAAGTACCACAATAGGCTCCAATGGATCTTTCCTATTTTTATTTTCACCCTATAGTCTACAACATCCTTGGAAATCCTAGGGAGGAAGATGATTGGAAGGCTAAGATTGCCTTGTTTCTACCCAATGCATTGCAAGAAATAAATGATTAAGGGATGGTGTTACAAAATACACATAAACAACTTGAAAAGATGATGTATGTGTAGTTTAATATGGAGGACGCAATTGCCAACCTAGAGACTTATGCTAAGGAGGAATACACTTGCCATCTTTCCACTATCAACTTGTTCATCAACCAAACCACAAATGCATCAAATACAAAAGGAAAACCATTGGGACATGACAACTAGCCTACATCATTGGGGAGGTGTACTTTGTAGGTGATGCATTATCATGGAGTAGGAGCCTTGAACATATCTTAGGTGGTCATGGGTGCCCGCTAGAAGATTAATGGATCAATGCATTCACCTGTTGAAGTGTTATGTTTTTATTTATGTTAATTAGCATTTAGTTATCAGACATTGTACCTTTTTGTAATGGGTCTATAGCTTGTTTCCTCCCATATATAAAGGGAGGCCAAGACCCAATTGAACATTATCAATTCAATTTTACATTTCCAATATAGTAGACATAGTAAGAAGATAGATTGCACAATTTTCCTATTTACATTATATTGAGACACTTCTATTATAATGTTTATATTTTGGAGTAATAATGGAGCAGACTACTTATAAACTGTAATCCATATTCATTATTCAATTACTTATAAGCCTTTATAAACTCATTCTTTCCTTACATAATCATTCTTGTTGCCTCACTTTGATTTTAGCTCCCAAGTCTTTATTGTAATTTTCTTGTACCAATTAATAATGACAAATGTGATCGAGTAGTAGCTCTCAAGAGAGAAGGTAATGTTGATTTCATACTAGACTCCATTTTGGTGTTGACTCTGAGTAATGATTACCTTGAAGTGCAACCTTTCTTGATTGATAGGTATAAATAACATGATCATGTTGTCCTTATGTAAAGATGTTAAAATCTTTGGTGGTGTATGGAAAACAAGGTTTTGGATTAAATGTAGGGTTAAATGAGTTCCATGCCTCAACTATAGTGCTAATGATGATTTCTTCTTTATTTCCCATGGAAAAGTTGGAGAGGAAGTTTTCTTCCTTATTTGCCTCTCTATATGCATCTTGGACAGTTGAGATGAGGAAATAATTCTACTACTGTCTCATTTGAATATTGTTTGGATTTTATGGAAATTATCCTTTCATTCCTACATTCTTTCTTATTCTCATCTTTTTAATTTCACTCTTGTTTCTAAAAGCACAACACATTCAAACTCTACTTGAGCATTTGTTTCAATAACTTCAATAAAAGGAAACAAAAGACTTTCTTCATCAACTAGCATGGAAGGCTACAAAGTCATGAACTGAGTGAAAATAAGAAAATTCATGAACTAAAGAGAGTCATGAGTTAGAAGAACAATGAAAAGATAGAGTAGATCATTCATTTATCTCATAGTTATTTTGACATAAAACTCATAGTCACAACATTTAGGACAATCACATTGGATTTCAATGAAAAAAAAGGAAAAATTTCATAGATTCATTGTTCTATATATGATCATAATACTTCATCTGGAGACCATGAGAGTAATTTTATAAAGGCACGTTGTTGAAAACATTTATGAAATTTGTAGACATCTTTAGAATACAATATAAAGATGATATAGTTGAGAATAAAAATACTGAGGGATAGCCTCTTACTTGATCTGAATCTGTGAAATTATGGTCATTTCATGCAGAAACTATAGGCTTAATAGAGGAAGCCAACTATGAAACTTTCTCAGTGAGACCGTGTAAGCAACTCATTATATGTTGGTACTCTTCATTGGAGTTGACATGATTTGGGGAGGCTCTTACTAGGCATTCAATAGATGGTTCTGAAATCTCTATTGACAAACTAGATTTCCTATTTATACTAGTATTAGATTTAGTATGATTTATGTTGCCATATAATTGACAACATCTTCTACACCTGCTTCTCTATTATTGTTTTCCACTTAAAATACAATGTCAATATCAACATATGTTCAATTCAATAAAAAAAATTGAAATAACTAACACAATGTAAATTGAACCAAAAATCCATACACTTACTCCACAATTTTCCATTTTGGCCGGCAACCTACCTCAGACAAATGTATATTCAACCCTCACATTATCTCTTGCTCTCTTGGCTCTATTACTCTTTATCAAATACTCTTCAGAACACATACTTTCTTTCAATGCCTCCCACTTTTTGTGAGATAGAGTGGAGTCTAACATCTCTTTTCTCTCGATGATTGTTTTTCTAAAATTGTATCCAAAGTTGTTCATTAGAAGTCTCATCTTGTGCTTGTAATATTTTCTAGAGATTTTTCCACCAACACTGTCAAAGGAATTTTCTATTTTTTGTATAACATATTCCACATTTCGTGGATCTTTCTCTACAAAATTTGATTTGCAGATATCCAAATGGGCCCTACATCTTACACCCAACTTAGAGGCCCAGCTTGCAGCATTTTTCCCAATGGTTTCACCATCTCTTGACACCTCAACCAAGAATGGCTTCTTCGCTTCTAATATTCTTTCTTTTGCATTCCTCTCTATAGGTCTGTATAAATCTTGACTTAATATTTGTCTTTTAACATAAGTAGGCATATCTTCTATTTAACCACTACAAATATTTTTGGTTGATCCACTAATTCTATTAAAAGTTGTAGATATGATAGGTGCAGTTTCTGGCACATTATATGCAAGTGGACTCTCTTCATGAATTTCATTAACTATAACTTCATGCTCCTTTTCCATTTTAGGTGTGGCATGAGTAGGTAGATCAGTATTGGTCTCCACATATTTCACTTTATCACAACTTGTTTTTCACCAACTCTATTTTTTGAATCACAAAAGCATTAACTTCTACAAGCTCGAAACATAGTATCTTTACTTTCTTTTTGTTTTTTCTCTACATTTTCTCTGCACTCTTTTTCTTTCCTGTAAAAAATAATATCATATCATGTCTTATATACATAAAGCTCTTTCCTATAAAATTTCATTAAACAATAATAAACAAATAATATACTACTTAGTGGATTTACAACTTGCATGTTTGTCAAACCAAGATGCGATAAATATTCATTATTCTTGGCCACACGTTCTTCATGAAAGTGCTCATAATTTATGACTTGAATTCAACATTGTGATCACTATCATCTAATTTTCACCTTAAATTCTTTTTCCTCACTTCCTGATGTCCAAAAACACAATAATGTATAGATTAGCAACTTGATATAGAGATAATTAATTGTAACAAACATTGCATAAATACAAGTTTATGAGGTCTTAGTTTTAATGAATAGTCATTAAAACATGTACAAAGTCTAAAGCACTAAGAAAAACAACAATCATTAGATGTTGTGGGTATTTCAGCCAATGGATATTAAATAATGGTGCCCTTTAGAAATTCCAGTTGCATAAAAATCTTAGCAATGTATTTGAATCAATCCATCAAATCTTTAGATATAATGTTTTCATTCATAGTTCAATAAAAAAATTTGTATTACCAAATTTAAACTGGACATGAACTTGTAGCATGAAAACAATTTTCTACAACTAAACTAATGCTTTGCTTAGGTGATAGCACCATCACCAAGAAATTTCTATGGTATTCGACGATTCTTACTTTTGTTGTTTTGTTATGCAATAATTTGTTCATAACATCAACATACATTCATGAAGGGGTATATTTCATGAAAAGGATTAGATATGTTGGAATGGACAGTGAGTTACAAGTAATCAATGCCATGATTTGATGACTAAGTAGTCAAATAGTAGTGAACTTCAAGATATATGCAAAATAATGAAGAACATTTGATCAAAGCAAAAAAAGAAATGAAGTTACAATACATAAAGATACATATGAGATAGTGATTTCTTGTGCATAAAGTTAGAAGAACAAATGCTGATAACAACTATATCACTATTAAAAAGAATGTGAAGAAAAAAAATGATGTCAACAACATGTAATGTCAAAATAGTGGAGATATAATAAGTAAATGCTTCTATTGCAATGGGGAATCACTATATTGATGCCTCGAGCATTGACAAAAAATAGTGATCAATCCTCAAGGATTGCATATTGCTGCTATAAACAGTGAAGGAATAGAGAACAAAAGACCATATTAGTGAGGAAACGAGTGCCATAGTGGGTGAAAGATCCAAGAAATGAAGAAAACAATGAGAAATACTTTCATGGCAGTGAACATTCAATGCCAAAGCAGTTCACAAGGTAATGGTATACAATAATATTACAAAATAGGGCTAAAGATAATGCCATATATAGGGAAGATAATGCTATTTTAGTAAAAAGGTGTAAAAGAAAACATAGAAAAAATGTTTAACAATGCTTCAATGATTGATTTTATAAAGGATGGTAGAACAATGACAATGATAAAGAACATATATAAAAGTTATAAATAGTTCCAAGAAGAAAGTGAATGCAAAAGGTAGTAATGTAAAAGCAATGTCTTTGATTCTATATACACAATGATATAGAAATGTATGAAAAATAATGAGTTACAATGGTCATATTGATGATCGTGGCCATAAGGATATATAACACTGTCAAGATAGTGAAGAATGACATTGAGAGAGTAAAAAATAGTGATGTGAAATGATAGTGGAAGAAACAGGGAGATTTTGACCAATCAATGAGAGGAGTCCTAAATACAAAGGATGAGTGTATGACATTGAAGTTGGTCTCCAAAGGTCTTTTGTTATGATGTCAATACCTAAACATTTATGTGAACAATAACCCAAGATGTTGGCCCAAAATCTAAAGAAGATCTAAGCCACAAAACCCAAATAGTGTCTCAAGGTGTCTAAGTGATAGAGTACAAACCCACTGGACTCCTAATAGATTGAGAACTTTGAACAACCCCTACCTTTGCATCACATTATTAATGAGTGAAAAAAAAAATTTAATACAAATGCATTAGAATAGTATAAGCATTATAATAGTCATAGTAGTGAGTCAAAGTACAATGGACAAGGACTGTTATAACATCCTATCATGACAGTGGAAGCAATGATCCAGAGGAGCTATCGAGAGAAGATCATTTTCAAAGTAAAGCAATTATGGTATACATATTCATATTGCATTCGTATTCATATTCATATTCATATTGCATCATTCTTTATATATGAAAACATATTCATATTAGATTCATATAGCAATGTTTTTGAACATTAAAGCTTTGAAATAGGTATTAATTTGAAGGTTCATGTCCTTAAAACATAAAATAGTCTTAAAAAAACATAGAAGTCTTAAATAAAAGGTCATAAAATGGGGCTCATTAATAATCATTTGTATTTCCTGCAAGATTGGAATTCTGATCACTTGTGTCTACATCTAATTGATTTTCTTTGTCATCCTCATTTGTGACATGCAATACATTCTCTCTCCCAATTTCTTCATCAGTAATCAAAATCTCTTCTTCAAATAGTCCCTCATTGTCTTCATCCACTTCTTCAAATGTTTCTTGGAAATTAACATATTACCCATCAGGAATTACATCAACAACTTCAATGAATTTTAATTTTGAAGGAGACTCTATTTGAATGCCATATGACTGACCTAGGATTCTTACATCATCAATTAGAAATTATTGCTTAATTTGAAGAGGGGAAACATATGACTCATCTATCTTTGATAAAAAATGTTGTGTATTTGCACATACAAATCTATACTCATCAAATTGTACTATGAAATGTCGAATCCACTTACATTTTAATAATATAGGACTATTTTCACCAAAATCCACTTGAATAATTTCTTTGATGAATCCAACATAAAATTTCTTTTCAATTTCATGAAGAAATTCAACACTAACAACACAATCACAATTTTTCTTTCCTTTGTATTTTTCTTCCACTCTTAAATGACATCCATAGGCCCACATTCCACTAAAATGAATAGCCCATAAATTTGGAGGTCATGAAAGCTCACTTTCCTCTGTTGTTATATCTTGACCTTCTTCTTTTGCATCACTGATTGCATTAGCAATTCATTCTTCAAATTTTGGAAAAGAATCACCTCTAATCAAATCATGGTGTTTGTGCTTTTGAGGTTGATGTTGCTTCCAAGTTTGATTCTCTTTTTCATATTTTCTACATAGAATAATGACATACAAATAATAATATTAATAATATAAATGTGTAAATGCAATGGAGTAAATAAATTATTGTGTAATTTTTCTTACTTGTGCCACTTATCGAATGAAGATGTGTTTTGAAGAATAAAGACATGTATTGCATTTATTTCTCAATATGATAGCTTGAAGAGACATCCATTGCTTTCTAATACTTCACTTGCAACTCTCTCATCTTCGTCATCATCCCATACACATCGATTGAAATTTTTAAAATCCTTCATATATTTTGTGCAAAATCCCTTGGCCTCTTGCATTGAATATCCCTTAGACATGCTGCCTTATAGCTTTTCCCTAATACAGATAGTTTTTTTCAAAACCTTGATATATTGTTCTATAGGATACATCAATCTCATTCTTATTGGGCCACAATGCTCTAGTTCATATTCTAGATGTATCAAGAGATGCATAGAAATGTTAAAGATTGCTGGTGTAAATTCTCATTCCAATAGACAAGGGACTTCAACAACCTCCTCTCTCAAACTATCAAATTTTGAAGGATCTAATATATATAAACTCATTCTCTTTAATATTAGGCCCAACCTTATAATTGCCAATCTTGGTCCCTTTTCCAAACTTGATATATTTACCATAATAGGTAAAATATTATCAATTATTACCTTATAGTCATGGGTCTTGAGGCCTCTTAATCTATTAATGTCAGTTTTGAGATTTCTAATGAATCTTTATTTGTCAAAAGTTTTCACATGATGAAATAGTATCAAAAGCACCAAAAAGAGTTTCTATAATAGCATAAGCTATATTTTTCTTAGTATGCATAAAGTCAATAGTATGGCTAATGGCTATATCCTTAAATTATGACAACTTATACAATATGCACAACTGTTTTACACCACTTTCATTACATGGATCATATCTACTGCCAACAATCCCATCATTTTCAATAAATGACATTCTTTTTGCCCATTCTCAACAATGTAATCACCTGTTATTAGTAATGGCGCTTCATGATTCTCTTCTTGACCATTGAAACGTGTTTTTTTTCGATGATATGGATGATCCATTTTAAGGTAAGCATGATTTCCACAATAAATACACTTACGCAAACTTCTTGAGTGCCTCACAAAATCCTTAAAGTTGCAAGTAGGACATCCATGATATCCATGAACAGAGAGACCAAGACAATGTGCCATATGCAGGAAGATCATGAATTGTAAACAATAAGGAAGCTCTTAAAGTGAATTTGATTGAATTACCATCCCTTAAAGATTAAATTGCTTCAATTCTTTTCCACAATAACATCAGCTCATCATATAATGACTCTAGATAAGCATCTCTTGTATCTAAAGTCACACCTTTCTTGATATAATCAATGATAACATTAAGAAAAATGGTTTATTTGCTAACCAAGATAAAGTTGGAGTACGAATATACATATCCTTAACAAAATGTCTGACTCTTATTACATCTGATCTTGGCCGCCAGCCAAAATATCAACAAAATTTGTACTATAAACGGCTCGGATGGGCACTGGCTTGAACAAATTCTTCTGTTTGTTAGGGGAAAATTTTTCAGACCGTTTCTGATAAAGTTGTCTTGAGTACCGAACAAAATCAGACATGAATCCTGCAAATTCATTTTAAAAATTCCATCAATTAACTGAAAATTTCAAAATAACAACAGCTTCACGGAATCGACAGGGCATTCATAAAATTTCTCTAAACTTATCAATAAATTCTTTGAAGAAAATTAGACGGGTACTCAGTTACGCAGTTAATAGATATTAAATCATTTAATCCGTAGAAATATCATACTTACTCTATTCAGTCAAAGTTTGAGTCATCAAACAGTTTCACTTGCTGCTGATTTAGCACTAAATTTGAACATTTATCGGCCTGGCGGAATCTTACCTGGATTTTCCGCTTGCATTTGAGCAATCAGCGAAGGTGAAAAGACTTGCTGTAAACGGAAGAGAGGATTAACTCTTGGTCAGACTGGGGAAGTACGGCTGCACCTTCAAGGCATTTGGAATATAACTCTGTTGACGGACAATTTGGTTTCTGCTTTATCTGATTCGTTGTTGAAGGATTCTGCTGTGTTTCCATTCGATTTGAGGGTTTAATTGTGCAGCTTCAGTCTCAGTTCCCACGGGGGAGAAAGACTCTTCCTCTTGCGTTGAAGTGCAGAATCGGGAGAGAAGATTCGCTTGCTGCAAACGCATGTTTAGAAGTTCTGCTTTTCTTGTTGCCAATTTATAGTCCCTGCACATCCATATACAGGATCTCGCAGCCTTGGGTTTGCTTCATACACCATACTGCAACAGTTAATCACTCTTAATATAAGACTAAGACTGTCTGAGTTCATGTAGAGGGAGTAGTTTTAGGAAAATTCACTCTCAACAATTCACCGTCAAAAAATTGACTGTCATGATAAATTCATCTCATGTAAACTTCACCACCAACAATTCATAGCAGTGTGATAAGTTTACTGAAACCAAAAAGAACAGAACAGTTACATTCAGAGAAGGAAGCAGAATGTGCAGAAAAAAATAACTCTAATACGACAGAGTTGCAAACAAATCTCGGAATGAAACAACGAATGAGTAAAAAAAGCAAAGTCTCAAGTTCATAATACCATGTTGGCATTAGAGGTTAGCCTTGACCCCCCCAACCCTGTTGTTTTTTTTTGTTAATGTTGATTCATATTTACCACTTTTCATGGATTATTTAATGTGGAATATGAGCAGACACGGTTCTAGGAGAATTCGTCGCTACGTGTTTTTTTTATGTTAAATTCATTGATTCATATTTACCACTTTTCATGGATTATTTAATGTGGAATATGAGCAGACACGGTTCTAGGAGAATTCGTCGCTAACAATTTATTGTCAGAAAATTCACTGTCAACAATTCACCTTGAGAAAATTCATCGTCATGGCAAATTTACTTCATGGAAAATTCTAGTGCTTTTCATTCTATATGCAAATATGGGACCCACTTCCCATTTCTACTGTTTTGGTTTTATATGAGTTATATGGATTCTATTTCCCATTTTTCAAGTTCAGTTTGCCCAATACAATGCTTTTACAAGGCATTAGAGGTTAGCGTGACTTAGCTCCACATTATGTTAGGAAAATAAAGTTTTACATTTAATAAATCAGTTAATTGTTAATTGCTATTTTTACTGAGTTATTGTCCTAAGGAAATTTGGGTGGTTATTCAGATGAATATTCACATGAATAACCACCTTAATTTCCTTTTCAGGTGAATGTAATTCATTAAAATACAATGCTTAATAAACATTTGCAATGAACATTGTAAATGACCCCAATGATTATAATGAAATTCCTCTCTTTAATTTTGATTGCAATTTAAATGTTTTACTCTTCTATTTTGTTAATAAAGATTGCAATGTAAATCTTTTGCAACGTAAATGTTTCGGTCTTTTATTTTTACTGAATATTGCAATGTAAATTTTTTGGTCTTCCATTTTTTGGTTTCCTATATGAGCTACGAAATCAAAGTTCGCAGCAAGAAGATAAAGAACGATAAACGCAAAGGCTGGGGATCCAATACATACTAATCATTCTTTAGGAAGTCCAGATTAATGATTACTATTGAAGGCTAGCCGGTTCTCACGTGCTACCCATTCTTACTAAGAAATAAGAAGATTTATGAAGTTATATAATCAATTTAAAAAATTAATGTAATAATTATTTTTTAAAAGTTTAAATAAGGTTTAAAATATTTCTATATTTAATTGCTACAATATTTTTAATTTCAAATTTTTCCTTTTCAAAAAAATGAAAATTTATTCTTCATTAACATTTTATTGACTTGAATTAATTTTTAAAAAGTATGTTTATTTACTTATATAAATATATCAATTAAACATTATATTTGTATATAATTAATATTTTACCAATATCATTCACATTATTAAAATGGTTTGAGCTCACTCTAACATATAGATACAATACAAACAATTTTAACACTACTAATAAAGAAACTTCAAGAATTAGATTCAAGTGAATAATTTAACTATATTAAATATACTTTAGGTGTTTGATTAGAGATTTTAATTATCTCAATTTTACAATTATTTTTATGAATTTTCCAACATTATAAAATACTTTTACTTCAAAAAAATTCATAATATAACATAGCCTAATAAACTAATCTAAGTAAAATTTCTTGAAATTAAATTAGTTTTATTTTTTATAAAAAATCATATATCTTTAATAATTTTTTTAAATAAATATTTTCACAATCTTCTTTTAAGATTGTAATATTGAACAATTTTATTAACTTAATTAAAGGAGTGAATATTTTCAATCATCTTAGAAGAAAAAAGGGGCTTTTTGCCAAGAAGATCAATTTTGGATGGCGTTATCATAGCACAAGAAGTTATCTATTCCTCTCAATGGTTGAAGAAGCCAGATATGTTGTTGAAACTTGATATTAGGAAGGCATATGATAGGGTGAATTGGCTTTCTTTGTAGGGTGATGGAAGCCTTTGGATTTTAGAACGAATGGTTGGATTGGGTCTTTGGTTGGGTAGCAAGTCCAAGATTCTTAGTCCTTGTGAACAACTCAATGAAAGGTTTTTTCAATGCCTACCAGGTTTCCATGAGGGAGACCTTAGTTGAAAATGGAGGTAATTATGTAGCTTAATACTTTGTAAAGCTATTGTATTTGTATATCTAATTAAGCATTCTTTGTTACAATTTATTTGTGGATGATTATCTGTTTAATTCATTTTACCATTTGTAGAAGTAGACAGAAGATTATAGAAGAATAAGACCAAAAGAAAGAAGTTACACAACATATACCGTGGAGAAACCCTTTCAGGAAAAACTCCACCAGGAATCAATGTATTATTTAATTTTAGAATAAGATTACAATAATTCCAATCCTTCCTTGAGATGCTTCTTTGTCCTTCAACAATCCTTCTTCACAACTTGCAATGAAATATGAAAAAGTCTCTTTAACTTGCTGCAATGTATAGACAATAATGAGCCTTATAAACTCCAAAGAGTTTTCAATTACAAAGCACAATTCTTATCACAAAAAACCCACACCTATTCTTTCCAAGTAGAGCTCTACTATGAAGAACAATGTAAAAACAAGTCCATCCATGTGGGCATCCCAAACTAAAGTCGTAACTCAATGTTGATTCCAAAGATATCTTTTAAGCTCATCCTCAAAGTTGGCACCCAAGAATGGGCCTACTTAACTCAGCCTTATAAAATATCTTAACATGCAAAAGTTTTTAACTCCAAGATACCAACTTGAGCACCCAAGGTAGGTCGAAGTCAATATTTGTTAACTGAAACATATCTCTCCATCTTTCATGCAAATATCATGCATGATTGATCATCCCCACTTAACTGAATGTATCACCTATTATCTATCATGTAACTCAAGTCATTAGTCATGCATTCATAGTTAACTGAAGTCAACTAGCATTCAATTAAAACTAACTACATGCAATTGAAGATAACTGAACCATAACTAAACTGAACTGAACTGATACTGAATTGAATTGAACTGAAGTAAATTGAACTAATCTGAACTGAATGGAACTGAACTTCTTTGATCTTTACATGCATTACTAAAGTGTTATCTTTTACTCCAAACAGTTAACTTTACTCAAGGTGAGTTCAACCTTCCTTGTGGCTGCCCCATGTGCTCCTATTTTGTAGCTCTTCATGGGCATCCCCACATGTTCATATCATTTAGAATTAATTACAAATGTCAATTAACATGTTTATTTCATTCAAATTTAATCTCTTTCTAATCCTAGTGTTACGAAACACTTTCCAAGGACTTCAGAGATACATGAAATAATGTTTAGGATTGCAATTAAATGGCATCCTATTCCCAACATTCTCCCAATTGACATTATACATTGCAATTATTCTAAACAAGGAATGATTATTATAAGTCAAGTATAGGACTCAAGGCCAATGGCCTTCCTACATAAACTAATTAATCCATGCCAACTTCAAATGAAACTTGCATAATCATGAAGCTCCAAGCAAATGATTAAAACAAAGAGAACTTATCTATAGGAACTATTTTCATAAGATAATTTGGAGCATTAATTAAAGTGTCAACTTTCTCAACTAATACCTTCCCACTCTCAACCATTTCTCGCACAAAGTGATACTGAACATCAACATGCTTAGTACGAGCATGATACATAGGATTTTTTGGCTAAACAAATAACACTCTGAGTCTCACATTTAAGTTAAACTTACTTGCAATTAAAACCAATACATTACCTAAGTCTTTGTATTCAAACTGCCTCTTTGGAGGCATGTGAAATTTCTCAGTGTGTTGAACTCACATCCAACCAAGGTGTAGGCTTCTCGGTCTTTACTATTCAAAATAGGTTTTCTTACAAGTAACCACTCCAACATATATCTCTTACCATAACAAAAATCGAGCCTCACCCATTTCTTCAAGTATCCATTAGGACCTGTAACCAACCAATTCATGCCAAACTCCAAATGCAACATAGTGTGAACAAAGATTCCAAACTTGTACAAACACAAGAGACAAGAAACTTATTAGTTCCAATGCAAGTTAGTATCATGATTCCCCAAGAAATCCATTCAAATTGCAATGAAAAGAACTGAAATGAAGAACATAAAAAAATACAAGCCAAAGATATTAAATCCTATTCAAATGTAATGCAAACTCTTGATCTATTGAGGGAGTTGGTGTCAATTTGATGTGGAAATTGGCCCTTTCCCAACTCCTTTGCAAGCTTTGATGATTTGATGAAGATTGTGATCCACTTTGTTGAAGATTGATGAGTGCTTCAAGATAAAATATGGATAACATAGCTATAAAACTCAATAAAATGGATGAAGATTGCTATGAATTTGATTATAGTAAGTTTACTCAAATTGTGGAAGAAAAATACAAAGAGAAGCCTTCTATAAATAGAAAAACAAGATGAAGGAACGAGCAAAATGGATGAATGTGGGTCATTCAACATCCAATGGGTAAGTACCACTTGTCAAGATGTAAATGGAGGAAGCTTTAACACATTTTGGAGAATGTACAAAGAGGAGGGAGATTCAAATTCAAAAGATGGCTTGAAGGATGAGGTGAAAGGTGAAGTTAATGTCACGTGGCTGAAGAAAAGGATTTGTAAGAGATGATAAATTCCATGTTTGGAGGACAAGACCTTTTGGGGGGAGATTTAAAATTTGAAAAATATTCCATCTTTGATGCCTTTTTTGAATGAAAATGGATGATTTATATAACAATTAAATTGATTTTCATGTTCAAGTTGCAAAATCTAGAGTATTTGATGGATTAAGACCAAGATTAATTAGGATTTGCTTAATTTAAAGGAGATTAGCTAATTTGACCATTTGATTTATATTTTGAGAGGAATAATGATTTTAGACTTAATTAAGTAAGATTAGATTTATTTAATTAAAAAGGATGGCGTTAGCTTTAAATCAAATAAAGAATAATTTATTTAATTTAAGTGAGATAACTTTAGAGATTAATTAAATAGAATGAATTATTTAATTAAAGGAGGGACTATAGGATTAATTAAACACAGTTATTTATTTATTTAATAGGGGATGATGACTTAATTAGATAAAAAATGATTTATTTAATTAAGAGATGAAATTGGTGTTAGTAAAATTAGGATCAGGTATGTGAGTATATTTTCCATGTCTATATTTTTCCCCTCTTTGAAGCAATGTACTTGTTGCTTTCAGGGTTCAAAGAATAAAATGTCTTGATCAAAATTCGAATTTTTTTTTTTGTTTTTTGATGCCCCACTTCTGCCCCAACGAATGAAGAATTATGCTAGTATATTTCCCCCTTGAGAGATCAGGCAAAGAGGTTTGAATTGAGGTTCAATCTCTCGACAAAGAGGTTCAGTATTAGTTCAACTCGTATCTTTGATGTAGATAGATTTGATGATGTAGACAGTCATCGGACATGGGTAGCCTCATTCCTATTTTGATATATTACACCCACTTAATCCTAATTTGTACCATGATAGTTACATTATTGATGATATAAATGAGATGATTATGATGTTTATATATAATGGATGATATGATGATGCATGGATGATATAGATGCACATGATATGATATAATGATGCTTTTATGATTATGAAAATAGATGATAAAGGTATGGATTATGAGATGCTTAGAATAACCAATCTATATTATGCAATGATGAAATGCAATGCATGCAAGATAATTAGTGTTTCTTATATGATATGATATGCAGTATGTAATATGCTAACGGTTTTGTGGATGTAGGATGAATGCAATGGTGATAATGATTTGTGATTAACTATCATGGTACCATGTTAGCATGAAGCCTGGAAGTAAGAAGAAAATAAGATAATTACAAGAGACACCAACAAGCCAAATTTATTAGAGATGATGATAATGATGATGATGATGATGATGGTTATTTTCTTACTGAGGAGTTGGGATTTTAAAAGGGCCAATTACCTTATGTTTGATAACACACATAGGCACAATGAATCAGGGTATAAAAAACTAGGATGGAATTGCACCTAGTGCCATGGACTTTGAATCGACAAATAAATATGAGTATTCTTGTTCACACCTGACATACATGAACTTTGCTAGGATACACCTAACAAAGCAAGTATTCACCAAGTTATATTAAAAAAACATCCAACAAGAACAACAGACAAAAGATAATGATTGATGCCCCATTCCTTTCTCTCTAAATCATTTTGATTAGACATCATCAAGAGGTCATTGCAGTGAGCACAATAAGATAAGATCAAGTGCACAAATAAGTCAATGTTCTTCATACTACTAGCCAAGGGGATGTTTTTTGTTTAGGATAAGTATCCAAAGTGATATCCAAAATGATGCCCATTTTTAGAACAATATATCCTAGGACATGAATTTTATAGGATGATGATTAGTTGATCAATTATTTGATAGGCTTTTGATATAAGGTTAAAAGTTTGAAGTTTTCTTTTGATTTTACATTTGAAGCTTGCTTTTGTTGATTGTTGTACTTGTTTCTATTTTTTTTTTCAAAGGGTTCGTGTGATGATTGATTTATTATGGATGATTGATTATTGTAGGTGAAAGTGAGATGTGATGAATGGTTTTTATTTTCTACAATATTTTAATGTTTTAGGTATTTTGAAAATGTTTTGAGGCTGTTTTTCGTATTTTCAAGATTTCAAAAATGCTTTGATTTTTGATTTTTTGAATGTTTTGGGGTTTTCTAAGATTTTATGAATGTTTTTGATTTTGTGTTTCGGGCGTTGATCAAAGATTATCCTTGCCTATGTTTAAGCTCAAAGATGACGTAGTTCAAATGACCAAGTTTTTGATTTGTTTTGGGATTTTTTTTTCACATGATTTTGATGTTTTGGATATGGATGTGTGTGATGATATCAGTGCTTTGTTTTGGGATTTTGTTGAAAACCGAGCTAAGGTTGATTGCTTAGATTGATGAATTGATGATGATAACATTGTTGAGGATACACAACAATCTAAGGATAGTGTTAAGAAACACAAGGATTAGGATGGATATCCCGACATGATGATGGATTGATTGAATTTGATTTGATCAAGATTGATGAAGCTTGGTTTAAAACAAAATTTGTTTTGGATGATTTGATGTGACGTTGAAGCATGCATTAGATACAACTAATAGTGATTGTTTGGATTGATGAATGATGAAAGATGAAGATTGATAAGGAATTTCTTCTTGTAAAAATATGCCATGGACTAGTGATTTGGATTTTTTTCTCACAAGTGGTTTGAACAATTTGATTACATGTTTTCCAATGTTAAGATCACCACATAAGTTGGAATATATAGATCAAGATTTATTCCCTAAGAAAGATGTAAATATCTACCCCCAATGTCTAGCAATGTATGGAATGCCATGAGTAGATTTATGGATAGGTGTATGGATGGATGGATATGGTAAGCACACAAAGGATGCCAAGGTTTATCTTGTAATAAGATAAGGTGCTTGAACAAAGTATGCTCATTTGAGTAATGCTTCATGGCTCAGATAATGCTAGGTATGATAGGATCAATGAAAATGACCCATGTCAAGATGTCTACCATAAGCAAGTGTAATGTGTGCACAAAACTTTCATCAACTTCAAGATAATTTGGAAGATGGATGTAGGTGGCTGAAAATGGATTCAATAAATTGTTCATGGATGAATGGATTTATTATTGATAAGATGGATGGAATGTTGGCTTTATTATGGATGGGATGAGATGCTTCCACTTGAACTGGCACACGTAGATGCTTGATTCTACACATGATGCATGTTTGCCAGGTTTTCATCATGGTACCTACCTAAAGCACCACCATAGTGGTTTTCACTAGAGGATATTTTTTTCTTTACTATTTTCAATCCTTTTTCTAATTGTTTTGGATTATTATTTTTGAAAGATTTTAAGTTCATGTTGAATCACCTTCCAGTGTTGATCTAGATACCCCTATCATAATGTTCCATCAATATCCTACCTGAAGACACTGCTTTTCCAAGATACTTGCACTTGAATGCAACTCTTGAGATTCCTGATCTACTTTGTTGATACCGGAGTTAACTTTGTCTTGGTGCACACATTGCGGTACAGTGCCTTCTAAATCCTTATGATGAAGGGTTATTCCCAGTACATGGTCAATGTGAGAATTGGATATCATGTGTGGAGGCATGGATGGAGTGTGTTTAGGGATAAGAGATTGATTGGTTGATAGTTTGGAGCCTTTGACACTCCAAACCTAGGAAGATGAGCAATGATGGGTGGATACAGAAGTGTGCATGGAATTAGGACCAATTGCTTGATATACTTTGTACATAGGTTGAGAATCCTTCTTTTTCTTTTTTAGACATCTTTGATGGATACTTTTCCCTTTTTTATTTTTCCCCATAGTTTCTTTGACTGATGGAGATTGATAAGGATAATATTTCTTTCTATTCTTTGGTATCTATGTGTATTTGAATTTTCCATTATGCTTCCTTTCTTCTTCTACTTTGATAGTGTTCCTTGTTCTTTGATTGAAATATTTCCTTTGATTCTGGTTGCAATTCGTGGATGGGGTGATGGGTGGATGAATATTCATGATGTGGTTGGTTGTAGTATTGGAATCAGTTTCATCTTAAGGACTCTTTGTGCTCCCTATGTTGACGTTTTCTTGAGACATAGTTGCCCCCAATATGGTGGTAGTTGAACCTTTGTTCCTTGATTATGCATTTTTGAGATGTCTTGTTCAGTAAGCCTTCTGTAATAAATGTTTACTGTAGATGATGTTTCAATTTGTTGCTTTGCTAACTCTAGAATTTCTTGCTTTGTCTGACCCATTTCTTTAAGTTGATAATTTTGGATATCTTCATACATGATTTCCTTAGTCTAAATTTGGGATATATCTAATTCTAATGTTGATAACTTTGTTTGACTGTATGAATCAATAACTTTCTTTTTTTGTGTAATAATATCAGGAGTAAAAGAATCTTGTTTTAAATGAAGATAATCTATGTGTCCATCCACAAAAAGCATCTCAAGGGTAGATGGAGGAGTATGTTGTATGTGGATATGATCATCTTGTATAGATAGGAGAGTATCCATTAGATTATTGTAGTAACTTGGGGATACAAATTTTTGATCTTGAATGATTTTGGAATTGCTTTTGACATGCTTTGGATCAAGTTCTTGACATGGGCCAATTTCAAAGGATGGATTGCTTACAAAGGGTTCTTGGATATATTCATTAGTAATGGGAAGTGGATCAATATCCTCTTGATCTTTGGGTGAATTTGGATCAAGTTTTGAGTTGAAGATTCCTTCAATATCGACAATCATGAGGTTGAAGGATGTCAATATTCTTTGAAAGGAGTATTGCTAGACTTTGTTGAGAGATGTTGGTCATGCTTTAGAATAGAATTTTGAGATATGTCCTCTAACTCATTAGGTGATGTAGAGACATTTTCAACATGATCATTGGTTGATGGATTGTTGATTATAGGATCAAATAATGTTAACACTCCTTGAAATATATCATTGTTGGATATTGTTGAGGAATTCTTATCATGATCAAAAATTGACTCTTGATGTATGTTTATTTCATCTTTAGATGAGGTAGAAACATCTTCCATGTATTTTTTGATTGATAGGTCTTGATCATGTGATCATTGACTTGGATCGATACATGAAGTCATTAAAATTTTGTTGGGATTTTGAACAACATTTTCTTGTTCGGCTTGGTATTGGGTT
The DNA here is from genome assembly GCA_007258455.2 of Sequoia sempervirens. Taxonomy (NCBI): domain Eukaryota; kingdom Viridiplantae; phylum Streptophyta; class Pinopsida; order Cupressales; family Cupressaceae; genus Sequoia; species Sequoia sempervirens. Next base: position 203,197 of record VDFB02278576.1, read on the forward strand.
TGATCTTTCACTTGTGCTTGAGCCTAGGCTTGAACTTTTTGGGCTTGTAGTGTGGCTTGAGAAACTTGTGCAACTTGTTGAGCAACTAGTTGTGCAACTTGTTACTTTTGGTTTTGTTGGAGTGCCTTTTGATAAGTAGCCTATTGAGTGGCTTGTAACATAATGTTGTATTGGTTTGGGTGGTGGTGGTGGTAGAGGTGGTTTTGGAATAGCACTTATTGTGGTGATAAGAGGTACCATTGTATTGATGATTGGGATTTGAGTGGTGGATGGTGCGATCGATATGGTTGGTCCTTCACAGACCATGTTTTGAGGGATGATAGATGATGTGTTGGTTGCTTTCGATATGGGGATGGTTACCATCTATTGTTATGATGTTGATGGCAAGGGGGGAGGATTTGGTATGATGCCTTTATTTATGGTTGGGGGGATGTTTTGGATGAGTGGTGGTAGTGAATGTAGCCCCAAACCAAGAGGTGATACAAATTTTAATGGAAAGGGTGGGAGTGGCGGGAAAGTGAGTGGCATGCTCCCTTGGGGAAATAATTATTTTTGATAAAAAATGCTTACTGGTCGAAATAAGTCACCTTCTCCTTGTTAGGTCATAGGGAGAGAGGTTTGAGGGGTTGTGTGAAATGATGGTGATGGGTGATTAAGATTATGAAAGGTGAGGGGGACATATGGGTGTGATGGATTTTGAACAACATTAGTGTGATTTACAAACATATCTATCCAAAATTTTACCAAATGTGGATTCAAAATGTTCATGTTTGGTATAGTTGTACTTGGTATATTCATATTTGGCATGTATGGATTTGGTGGGATAATGTTGTTTTGTTGAAGACTCATGATGCATTGAGTATTTGGTTGATAGATTTGTAATTTTGGACTTGGATTAAATCTACCATCGGAAAAGGTGTTCAAAGATTTAGGTAGGGTATACTCACATTTATTGTACCATTAAGGTTCGTAGGAGGTAATGATCCCATGCATGGATTGTATAAATGTGAGTTTTGAAAATCAATTGGCATTGTAAGGCTTTGATAGTTTGGTTGACTTGCTTTACTCATAATGTATGGAGCAAGTTTATATTCCATGTTATTCTTGTGTTTTGACTTTGTTGAAAAAGTGACATCTAAGGTGTTTAGGACCAATGATGAGATGAAGGATGAAAGGGGTGAATGATATGGATGTTGATTTTTTAGGAACTTTGAATGAATCCTAGACAAGTTACCTAGGATTTGATTTTGATTGGTTTTGATTGGATATAATGAACTTGTAAAACCTAAGATGTTGGATGTGATGTTTAGGATAAACATGTTCAAATTAATGCTAATTTAACTAAGTATGTGAGGAAGGATTCATCAACACATACCTAACTAAACAAATGATTTTGATTTGGCTTAAGGATGTACCCAAGTCTAGATAATGATGTTTCCAAAGATCTTCTATGGGATGGAGATGATAAATGTTTGGGGTGGATGAAGTGTTTGATTATGATCCTAAATGAACCTAAGGACTTGTTTACAAGACCAAGATATTGAAGAACATGATTTTATATAAGAGTAGTTCAAAACAAAAAGACCAATGATTTCATGAAAACCATATGACCAAAATATGCCAAGCAAATGTGTGGCGTCCAATTGTTCTTAACTTTTCTTAGTGCCTTCTTTTTACCACAAAAAATTCTTGATTATATTTTGAAACTAGATGTCTAATGTTTTAACCTCTTCTCATCCCACAAAGTGTATCATGTGGAAATCAAGGAAATCAAAGCAGAAGTTACCTATTGTTTACTTTAGTAGGAGAAAATTGAGATAAAATTCAAGTGCCTAGAAACCTCTAAGGATATGAATCCCAAGGGCAAGCAAGGGAACATGAATTTGTTCAAGGATATTTACTTCTCTTAAAGGGTTTAAGATTTGATGCTCATGTTAAAATGTTTGTTTTCCAATATTTTCAAAAAAACAAAGTGTTTTGTAACCAAGAACAAGAAAAATCCTATGGATATTTGAAACAATATTTGTTGAGTCCCCACTTGGACAAGTCCAACTATGCTTACTTTTAGTGGATGGTTAGATGATTCACCCCACTGGCTCCCCTCCATGGCTCAATACTTCTTTCAGGGCAGCCAAGAATTAGTACCCATGAATCTCCCATGGAATACTTTCCATCTCTACTGAAAGCCATAAAAATTGGGGGAGGCTTCAAAATGATTGTTCTTGCACCAACAAATAGATAGGGATTTTGGCCTTTCTAAACAAGGGTTTTAGTTCAGACTTTCCATTCATAGGAGTTGACCCATCGAGGTGAGAGATCATTGTTTCCCTTCTTGTTGGAGCCAACTGTGTGATACTAGCCATTTTTCCAGTACCCAATTTTATATCTTGGTTGGAAATACACTTGGCTTTAGTGTGTTACCTATTGGGTTATTCTCTTTGGTGAGTACTTTTTCCCACAAGGAAAACCCTCTAAGATAAACAATAGTGAGCAAGCATATTCATATTTTGATCAACCTTCATTTAGAAACAAAGGGAGAACATATGCAATAGGTTCCACTCACACTCACAAAGTTTGTTTTTCAATTTTAATCCCAAAGTGAAATGTGGAGGTAACTACTTTATTCCACCATAAGACCACCAAAAGCCTTTTGATTCTCAAGATCGTTGTGAGGCACGAGAGAAACACATACATATTTTCAATGGTTTTTGTTTCAGTAAGCAATTACAAAATAAAGTAGCACATGTTATTTTTAAACCCACAAAGCAATGATTTGATTCTTTTTAGTGCACCAAAATGAAATATGGAAATTGTTTGTTCAATTATTAACCTTAAAAAAAATCTAGTAAGTTTTCCTAAAGTTATTTTCAACCTTTTTTCTTGTTCTTTTTAAACCTAAATTGAAATTTATTGAGTCCTAAGGGCTTGAAGGGGTAAAATCCTTAGAAGTGGGATTATAATTGCTCCCCAAAGTGTTCCAAAACACTTGATACAACAATGTGATAATGATTTTTCTTTGAATTTCACACTCCATGATCCTTTAAAACCTATAATACAATCTCCCAATTTTAAATGACATCAATAAACAAGAAGATATGAGGGTTAGATAATTGATTAAGCATAAAACCCTAAAATTTAGACCAAGTTTCATTGTGAATTGACATTAAGTGAAAATTTGAAACGTTTAACTCTTTAAAAGTTGACAATAACCTACACCATTAGATATACTATTAAATTCTACCTCATTTATAAATAAAAGCTTCAAAAAAGACCAAAAAATGACCAAGGTAATGCCATTTTAAGTTTGAGTGAAAAGGCAAGAAATCAAAAGTGGTGTAGTTTGTAATGACATTGTTTGGGTTCAAATAGTGACATGTGCGTAGACAACGATGATGTTTGGGTTCAAATAGAAACACTAGAACAAAAGTGGCACTATTTGGAGTCTGAAGCAATGCTATATAGAACCCCTAAATCTGCAAATGATTAATCTCCAACACTCATTAGTGGGGTTAGTTCTTACAAATGCAAATTTATGAACAGTCCTATCAAATAACATATAATTCTCCAAAATACAAAAAAATAATACGGATGATAAAAAGACATATAATATCATGACATGTACCTATTCCATAGTGGATTGGTGTCACTTATGCAAAGTGACCCTTTCCCAATCCTTGATAAAACTCAAATGATAAAATGCCTTGAAGATGGAGTGAAGTGCGAAAAATTAGTTCTCAACTGAAGAGAGTAAATTTGCATAAGATTGTGGATGGATTGATGAAGAATAACCCTTCTATTTATAGAATCTCAAGTTGAAAGAGTGCCCAAAAGAGAGCAATGTGCGAAAAGATTTGGCCAATAAGGAGCCACTTGTCACCTTGTGAGTGGTTGAGGAATGTACAAGGTTTGGTCAATCTGCCAATAAATGAAATTAGTTGGCCTTTTCAAATTAAAATTTGGCTTATTGGAGGGAGAAAAAGAGACTTAAATGCCAAGTGGGGAACATTTAAGAGGGGAATTATTGCCATGTTGGAAGAGACAAGTCAACTTGTTTTCAAATTCAAACTTGAGGAATATTCTCCAAAGATGACTTGTTGAGGGAAAATGAGGAATTTAATAAATCAATAAATTAATTTATTTGTGCAAATGGGAAAATCTAGAGTATGTGATGGGTGATTAGATTAGACTAATCAGGATTCGATTAACTTAGTGAGGGATTAGGTGATTTGACCCATTTGACTTAGATTTAGGGATTTAACTAAATCAAAGGGGGATGAAAGGTGATTTCAAACTTGATTAAATAAATATTTGATTTATTTAATACAAGAGAATGTTTTTAGGCTTAAATTAAATAAAGTTAATTTATTCAATTTAAATGGATGACCCTAGGAGATTAATCAATTAAACTTGGTTTATTTAATTGATGAGCGAATATGATTATGCATGATGTCAATTTTGTGTGTCTACATTTTTCCCCTCTTTAAAGCAATGTACTTGATCTATTGGTTCAAAGAATAAACTTGTCGTGATCAAAATTGAAAAAATTTCTGATTTTTTCGAATGCCCCAACGGAAAGAGCACTGGTACATTGCCCCCTTGAGAGATTGAGGAAAAAGATTCGATTTGAGGGTCGATCTCAAGACAAAGAGGTTCAAGATAGACATATGGATGGTTATGATAATAATGCAAATGAGATGGTTTTGGATATGCATAAAATTGGTCATGTCTAATCCTGACATTTAATTAAATATTTTATTATTTAATTAATCCTCTAAAGTCCTCTACATATGACTAAATTTAATTAATTTAATTATATTGTTCATTCACTTTATTCTTCCACCGTAATTAAATAAATTAACTTTCTTTAATTATTTCATATGTCTACTTGATTAATTAAATTAATATCTTTTATTTAATTAAGTCTTTTGATTTAATTAAATTTAAATATTTCTTTTCTCCTATTCAAATCTTTCTTCTAATTAATTAAATATTTTATTTAATTAATTTCATCCACATGTCATTTCTTAACAATTTAATTAAATATCTTTATTTAATTAAATATCTTTCATATATTTTCAAATCATAATTAAATATTTTATTTAATTATGAAATCTTCCATTATTCTCCAAATCTTAATTAAATATTCTATTTTAAGAAAATCTTCCATGTCATGAATAAATGAATAATGAATTTAATAAATTCATTAGTTAACTTCAAAATCTTTCCAAAATCTCAAAAAAATATGATTTTTACAATTCATCTTTATCATCTCATCTTATCTCTTCTACGAAAAGGAAACAAATACTTCTTTATGGTTTTCTTCTATTTTTCTCTCTAGTCTTATCCATCTTCGACCATTCGATCTGCTAGGAATTTTTACAACCGTTGATCACCTTAGCCAATCAAAATCTTTTGAAAGTTCTAAAAATACCCCTGCGAACCCAAGCATTGGTTACAACACATACACATTAGATACAGGAATTGAAGTAATTAGCATTTTAGCATTGTTATCAACTTTAGTATTCATAGCATTTCTTAATTCTAGTTTCTTTTAAAAAATAATCATAGCACGTTAATCATATCTTAGCATAGCATGCATCCATCTTTAATCTCATTCTCTAGGAAGACCGTTTGTTGAGCCTAGCATACAAATATGAGAGCACGCTAGAAGTGACAAAAACACTGGAGATAGAGGACAATGGAACATCTTGTAGCATAAATGAAGTTTTCATTTCTTTTCTTTATTTTATGCTTTGATTTAAAGTATCATTGGTGTGTTTGATTTGTTTTTAAATTTAATTTTTTTTTATGCACAGAAATAATCGATCACACATTTTATGGTGCCCACCCTGGGGCCTTTGCCCCATTTTTTACATTTACTTCTAGGTTTTATGATAGGATTTTGCATTTTGGAATTCAGATTTTTGAAAAATTCCACGTTTTATTGCATACGTGGCTTTTTTTAGCGAATACAGGATTTTTAATAGCACTTTTGTAGGCCTTTTGGCACATCTAGAAACTATTTCGATGCATCTAGGGAACATAACAATGCATATAAGGAATAGAATGGCACATACACTTGGTTTAATTTATTACAACTTTGTAAAAAACAAATTTTCTTTGCATTTTATTTTAGTGCATTTGAGACTTATTGTAGCGCATTTAAGTTTTTCTAAAGTGCATTAGCTATCTATTTTAGCACATTGAATGTTTCTTTTAGCGCATTTGTGTGATATTTTAGCACATACAGGTTGTAACTAAACAAAGTTCTGAGTCTGGCACCTTCTATAGACAGAGTTTTTTCTGGCTTAAAAAGAACCAATCTAGGATAGTCACATCTGGTTTTAAAAAGAAGCAACCCTAGGGTAGACATGGATTAAAATGAAGAAATCTAGTATGGTCACAACACATTGATTTTGTGCTTGAAATGAATCTCATCCTTGTTGTGAAGCAACATCTTCACATAGATTAAATCATTGTGATTTGGGCTTTAAAAAGAACATTGTTTGCTTTGTCTATGGAAATAGGTCTATGCTCTCCCCTTAACTGGCTGATAAGAATACCAAACTTTCCTTTTCAATTCATGCAATTTTAATTCTTTATTACATCATGTAGAGGGCCTGCTCTTATGGGAAAAACTACTCACCCAAGAGGAACAACCCAATTGGGTTCAACCCAAAGCCAGGCTATTCCACCGCACTATAAAATTTAAAGCGAATTTGGGGAAACCCACTTTTTCGGGTAGTGTGCAAGATAACCATCCCAAAAGACTTTGTTCTAAAGGTTGGGAGGTCTCCTGAGGGAGTTTATTATTATCGCACCAAATGAAAACCCTTACTGCGAACCTAGTGTAGTAGCCAACTATGTTAGTTATCGAACACCCTGATAATCATAGTACAAGGGGAGGGAAGAATCTTCCCCCAAGACACTCACCATATAACTTCCAAGGACCGTTTGCTCAGGGGATCCAGTATCCACTTTCATCACTCTGAGTACGTACTTGGAAAAGACAAAACTATGGACACCCCTTCAGGGGCAACACAACTGTGTGATTCGACACAGTTCTAAGATGTGGGCTATGGTTATTATGATGACCTAATTGAATACTAAGAGTGATTCTGCCTAAATTATCTTTTATGTGTGAAACCTGTGAAAACACTTTCTGAAAGAAAATTTGAGCATACACTTGATGTTTAGTATATGGCTTAAAAATGATTATTTTTAGAGTGTTTGTTGTATTTTCAATCACACTAATTCAGATAAAAGATCATCCAAAATGAACATGCAAAATTTCAATTGAAACTACTCGAAACTGTTTAGAAAGCTGCTTTGAAAAACTGCTTTGGCGCATCTAGGGGATATCTTAGCGTATATAAGGTCTGTTCTAGAGCATTCGCTGGAAAATTCAGTGCATTTAGAGCCTATTTTAGCACATGGATTGAATATTCTATAAATAGTTTTTGTCACTATCAAAGCATATTTTTTAGCACATATAGGACATAGAGTAGCGCATATAAGGTCTATTGTAGTGCATTTCACTATTTCTCTAGTGCATATACCTATTTCTAAAACAAATATAGGGTACAAAGTAGCTCATATGTCACTTTTTCTAGAATTGTTACTTTTTGACAAATCCGAGTTTGTAACATCCTTGGTCTAGTAGTATTTTGACATTTTTGGTCAAGAAATTGACTGTCAATAGGATCAAGAAACCCAAGAGACATTTAGGTTACAAGGAAACCTTGCAACATAGAAAGTTTTTGTATAAAATTTAAAACATCTTTCTCCATTACCACGAGTTCATCCATAGGTACCAAGATTTTTCTAGGGGATTTACCGACAAGTATGCTATAGAGCCTTTATACTCACGAGCTCATTTATAGAGAAGAGCTCTATCACAACAACACAATCACAATCAACCTCTCAACTTCGATTATCTACCACAAATTTCTATTGAATATCCAACACATACATGTCAAATACTTCAGTGATTTTAATTAGGCTATTTGATATACTTCAAAAAATAGGATCAAATCTTAAAAAGTGCACCTTTCAAACAAATTTCTGATTATTGATTCAACTTCCCCAATAGGATTCTAATATCATTTATCATTGGAAGCCACAATGAAGAATTGGGAACACCTTTTGATCATATCATAAGATTTTCATCTTATCAGATCAAAACATCAATTTTGCACTTATTAAACTATGATCTAAGTCTAGAAGAAAATTACAAAATCATATGCCTATTTTTACAAGATCTCAATACAATAAGCTGAAAGAGGATATTCAAGAAGAATATCATACTTGAAGAACTCAAGAAGAAGGTGAGAGTAGAAACCCCCTTTATAGTGTGAGCTGAAATCCCCTTTTTAACGACGACATGGATGAAAGAGAAAATAATATGTTCCCTTCCAACAGAGACATGAGTAAAACTCATGTAGATAGTGATGATGAACAAGATGAAGAAAATCACCTTAGAGAGGCTGAGCAAGATCCAAAATTTCACAAAGCCTTAGAAAAGATCTTAGAGCGCAACAAAGAGAAATATTTCATGTATTTGGCTGACAAAGGAGCCCAATTGCCTCATGGTTTTGATACTGAGAACTTAAAGAAAAGTCATGATGAAACACTTTTGTCTAATATTAGTGCCTTGACTCAATAGGGTAAGGCACTACAAGAGAAAATTAAAGACATGCAAGGGGGAACCACAATGAATACATATGCTCTTGATGACATTTGTCCTTACCCTTTTGATCGACGTCTCAACATGATCATGTTTCCTAAACATTTTGAAATCCCAAAGTTTGATCATTACAATGGGAAATTGGATCCAATCGACCATATTAGGGACTGCTGAAATATGACTTTAGAGTTTTCCCATGAGGACACATACTTGATGCATTTATTTCCCAAAAGTCTTGGAGGCCAATCTATGGAATGGCTATCAAAAATTAAACCCCCTATTAAGAGATTTGAGGAATTGATTAACAAATCCATATCACAATGTTCCTACAATATACAACATTGAATAACCATGATTGATCTATACAAGGCTAAACAAAAACCTGGTGAACCATTTGTTACATTTCTTCAGAGATGGAGAAGATTGTTCGCTAGATATCCACGTCATGTTCCAGAAAAGGAAAAGATCACCACTTTCATAAATAGCTTGGATAAAGAGATGAGCTATCATCTTAATCTTGATTGTCCTCCCTCTTTGTAGAAATTGATTGAAGATGCCATCACCATTGAAAGTGCCTTGGTCTAGAGAGGGATAATAAAACTTGATAAGGACAATCCTAGCTTGTCAAATCACCACAATGACAAATCTAAGTTTTGGACTTGCAAAAAAAATGTGGTGAATGATGGTGTTGTAGATGCAAATCATGTCTCAACCAAACCATTTGTTCTTAGTGCTTCAAGTGCTCCTTGGAACAATAACTATAACAATGTCAACTCAGTCACAAATCAGGGAAACAATCCACCTCCTCTGAGGAATAACATGAATCAAAATTCTGCTCCCAACCAAGGGAATGCCAACAATCAAGGTTACCATGGAAATGATAACAAGAACAATGCCTTAGGAAATACCTTGAACAAAAATCTACAATGATCTTCATTCTTCTCTAGCATAAGAACTTTTAATCCATTGGGTCAATCCTTAGAATTTGCATTCAAAGAATTGATGGCTAAAAATGTTCTTATTTTGCCACCTCAATGCAACTTTGAACCAAGTGTGAAGCCTCTGTCATGGAATGATGCATACTATTGTTATTATCATCGGTGCAATGGCCATCACATGAATAATTGTCATGAGCCTTGAAAAATAAAGTCCAAGACTTAATAAAAAATGGCACCATCACAATAGAAGAACACCAGCAATCAAACGAAGACCACCAAGCATTTCACAACCCTTTTCCCAACTATAAAAAGGGCGAGTCTTCTGGGAAAAGTGTGAATCATATCAATGATCATTTAATCAACATATCTACACTGATGATGAGTGGATCAATGTTATAAAAGTTAAGGAAAAGAGGGAATATACAGAAGTTAACGCAACAAGGGAACAAGCTAAAGTTGTCTTAAAGGGTGCTTCTTCCAAATACACTGTACCTCTGCCTCAACATTAATATGAGTTATTCAATCAACTTCAAAAAACTCCTACTCATATTTCTATCTTAGAACTCTTAAACACTTCCCCAACACATAAAGAAATTCTAGAAAAGGCCCTTGTTGAAACAATTGTATCCACCGATCTAGATGTGGACCAATTTCAAGCCATGGTGGGACAATTTTCCTCACCCACAAGCCTCTCATTCTCTGAAAAAGTTGATGTTTCCATGACACATCCACATAATTCATCACTATACTTAGAATTCATGATCCACAAGTTTCATGTTAGACGTGTCCTAATAGATGAAGGTGCTAGTTTGAACATTTGTACCATGAAGCTACTTTAGGCTTTAGGATTTTCTGAGGATTCCATTGATCCCAAAAGAAAGATTACTGTTAAAGCTTACAATGATGAGGAAAGAGTGTCCAAGGGTTTAATCATGCTACCGATCAAAGTGGGACCTGTTAAAAAGAAAATTCTTTTTGTCAAGTGTTAGACTATGATCTTGCATACATCTTGTTGGGTCATCCTTGGATCCAGGAAATGCAAGTTGTCTCATCCACATATCATCAATGCCTCAAATTTCCTTATGACGGATAGGAGATCACAATACCAGCTAATAATTTGAATAGTTAGACTTGTTCCAACATCAAAGCTAGTCAAGATACTTTAGTTTCCAACAATCAAGAGGCTCCTACTAATACTTCTCTCAAAGTTGATACACAAATCGGTCAATTAATCAAAAGCTTTGGCAAGAAACTACGGTTCAAGGACAATGGAGTAGGGGATTACTCTCTCTTTGTTTCTAATCTACCTATATCACCTTGGTCACATGGACAACCATCTATCACACAAAAAAAAATATTTGTAGCATCAACATCAATGCAACCACCGACAAAGACAAAAACAAAGTTTAATGGATGATTTATCAAAGAAAAATTCCCCATGGAAGATTCTGAGGATAGAGAAGTTCTAAGTTGGCTCTATAAAGATGAAGAAGAAATAGTTCTCAATTTCAAACTACCAATTGATCAATATGGTGAAGGATATTCAATCATGCAAAAGATGGGCTATGATGGTAAGGGTCCTATCGAGAAAAGAAAAGAAGTAGTTGAGTCTATTCACCTTCTAGGACTTGCTACAAAAGATAAAATAGGACTAGGCTATGATACTAACTCAAAAGAAATAACATACAAGTAGTTGCATGATACTTTTCTCACATTGCAAGAAAGTTTCGATACAAGAGAAGCATGTTTGACAACAATTCAGAATTTCATGGATAATAACTCTAACATAGACTTTGGTGAATATGAATGGGACACCATCCACAATGATGAGTTTTTGAGGGATAAAAGGGTTGATGTGATACACAAGTATACACCTACTCTAATTGAAGGTGAAGGTTCAAGGACTCAACCACAAGAATTTGAACTACAAAGTGACTATGATTCTAGTTATACTAAGTTAGATTTAAATGAACAAAACTATCACGAGAATAGTACCATCATTGATCTGCCTCATACCTTGGATCCTATAGACCACTTCGTTTTGACCATAACCATAGCTGATTTTATGCAAATAAATGATCTACTTCCTTTGATCCATCCTGATCTCATTAATTGGGATCTATTTTAACCTATCGATATACCTATGTTGTCAAGCGATGAATCTATTGTAAACTTCCTTTCCATAGACAACACAAATGATTGGTCCACTAGTGATTTTCAACATAGATTCTTTAATCAGGAGAGTTTCAAGTCTCCTAGCTGCAAAAATAAAAGTAAAAAAGGAAGATCTAATGGTGAAAACTAGAATCTGGCAATGTTAGATCAAACAAAAGCTAAAACAAAGAGCATATTTCATGTTGAGAACCTTTTTAAGGCACCAAATGATGGGATACTTGAAACTCTCCCAGAGCATTATCATGAGTGATCCCTTATCTTGATTGAGCCTACAAAAGAAGTTAATCTTGAAACTATAGAAAAACTAAGGATCCGACAATTAGCTGCATCAATAATGGATAAAAAGGTACCTGAGTTCATGGAATTTATCAGAGAAAATCAAGTAAACTTTTCCTGGTCTTATGCGAACATGCTAGGTCTTGATCTTGATCTTATAATGCATCACTTTTCCATCAAACTAGGAGTTAAACCTGTGAAATAGAAAATCAGAAAGATGCATCCTCATGTTGCACTACTGGTTAAAGAAGAACTCAAAAAACTCACTGATGTGGGATTTGTAAGATCGATCGACTATGTAGAATGGATCTCCAATATTGTTCTTGTGTCCAAGGCTAACAAAAGTGTCAAAGTGTGCACAAATTTTAGAGATCTTAATAAAGCATGTCCTAAGGATGACTTCCCACTTCCAAGCATTGATACTATAGTTGATCTGACAACTAGCCATGCCATGTATTCACTAATGGGTGGTTTTTTTGGTTACAACCAAATCAAGATTACACTTGAAAACTAGGACAAAACAACATTTACATTTCCATGGGGGACTTATTGTTGGAATGTCATGCCTTTCGCTCTAAAGAACGTTGGGGCTACATATCAAAGGGCTATGACTACAATTTTTCATGACCTGATGCACACATTCATGGAAGATTATGTAGATGATATATTGGAAAATTCATACATAAGAGGACATATTGAATTATTATCCAAAATCTTTGCAAGGTTAGAAAAGTTCAAAGTTTGCCTCAACCCCAAGAAGTGCATTTTTGGGGTCACATCTGGAAAACTCTTGGGATACATAGTATCAACAAAAGGAATTGAAGTAGATCTTTCCAAGGTACAAGTAATCATGGAGATGCCTCCACCAAGGAATATAAGTTAGTTGAGGTCATTACAGGGATGACTTCAATCTATACAAAGGTTCATTGCACAACTAGCAGATAAGAGTCTCCCTTTCACACACTTGCAACATAAGAATGTTCCTTTCAAATGGGATGATAAGTGTGAAATGGTCTTTCAACAAATCAAGTAGTACTTAATGAACCCACCAGTTCTAGTACCGTCAAATTTGGACAAACCTCTAATCTTATATATTGTCACAAAAAAGACATCTTTGGGGGCATTATTAGCACAAGAGGAATCTACGGTAAAATAACATGTAATTTATTACATCAGTCGAATGTTAACGGGTCATGAACTAAACTACACTTTCATCGAGAAGGATTGTCTTGTAGTATTATTTGCATCACAAAAATTTTGACACTACATGTTAACTCATACAATCAATCTTTTTGCAAATATTGATCCACTCAAGTATCTGCTAAGCAATGCTACAATTATAGGAAGGCTAGAAAAATGGGTTATGATCCTAAGAGAGTTTGACATCCATTATGCTGATCGCAAAGAAATCAAAGGACAAGTTATCACTGATCAACTAGCTGAAGCAACATTACAAGTAGAGCATCCCATGCACATTGAATTTCCAGATAGTGATGCCTTCACTACAAAATCTAAACAACCATGGCCGTTATATTTTGATGGTTCTTTCACTCAACATGGATTGAAGATAGGCATACTCTTTGTCACCCCTCAAGGAAATACCATTCCTCGATCATATAGACTAATTTTTCCATGCACTATCAACATAGCCCAATAAGAAGCTTTAATCACTCGACTCAAGATCACATTGGAATGGAGGATCATAGAACTACAAGTATATGGTGACTCACAGTTAGCCATTAATCAAATCAATGATGATTATCAGACTAAAGATGACAAACTATTTCCATATATGAAAATGGTTGACGATTTCAAGAAGTACTTAGTGGATATCAAGTTCATACAAATTCCAAGACTTGATAACAAAGCAGCTGATGCCATGGCCATAATTGCGTAATTGCTACAACTCCTAGAAAATTAGACTAGCTATGAATTTTTGGTGGAACACTCATTTACACTTGCTATTACACACCTAAAAGCCAAATCATTTGCCACTTAGTAGGATTTGATTCACCTTGGTATGGAATGATTTATGCCTACCTAAAAGATGACATCTTACCACCTGACTGATCTCGAAATCAAAAGCGCAACTTTATTCACCAATCCTCTCACTATACTCTTATCACTGACACCCTCTACCACCATAGTCTTGATGGTACTTTGCTTCGATGTCTTGAATGTGATGAATATGACAAGGATTTATAAGAAGTTCATGGTGGAATTTGTGGAACTCATTCAAGTGGACTGACCTTATCCAAGAAATTGATTAGAATGGGTTACTACTAGCTGACTACAGAGAGAGAATCATTCACTTTTGTGAAGAAGTGCTCTAAATGTCAGATTCATGGGAATCTTATGCATGTGCCTACACAAAAACTTCAACCATTCACACCAACTTGGCCATTCTCTCAATGGGGGTTAGATCTAGTTGGAAAGTTCCATCCCTCACCATCGAATGGACACAAGTTTATCATCATGACAATAGAGTAATTTACCAAGTGGATTGAGGCAATACCTCTCACCAAAGTTACTGGCAAACAAATCTCATCATTTATACTCAACTATCTCATTTTTTAGTATGGCATTCCTAACTCCATTATGACAGATAATGGACAACCATTCAAAAATGAAGATGTTGATGAGCTTTGTCTAAGATTCCATATCCAACACAGATATTCAACACCTTATTATCCACAATGGAATGGCCAAGCAGAGGCCTAAAAAAAAAACAATACTAAAAATCCTGAAGAAGACTGTGAATGATGTAGGGAAAGATTGGAACGTTCAACTCCATCTCGCATTATGGGCCTATAGAACTAGTATCCAAACGCCAACAGGAGTAACACCATATGCTCTTGTCTATGGAGCAAAAGACATTTTGCCACTAGAGGTTGAGATTCCATCACTCAGGGTATCATTGAAGGGTCTCACAACAAATGATGACTATAAATTTTCCCGATTGCAAGAGCTAGAACTACTTGATGAGAAGAGATGAGCAGTTGATCATTTGAAAACATATCAATAGATGATGCCTTGTAGCTATAATCATAGATTCAAGACACGTAACTTTCAGGTCGGTGACCTTATTTTGAAGAAAACCCACGTAATCAGCAAGACAAAGAGAAGAAAGGTAGGTTTGAACCAAATTGGTTGTGTCTTTATGTGATCATAGTAGTATATAATTTAGGAGCATACAAGCTATCAACGCTAGAAGGGGACTTGTTTGACAAACCCATCAACAACATGCACCTGGAAAAGTATTATATCTGAAGTAGTTATCTCATCCATAAAAGCCCTGAAAAAATCACAAAAATAGTAGAAAAAGTCCTAAAAAATTCATAAAACAATAGAAAAATTTCTAAAAAAATCACAAAAATAGTAGAAAAAGTCATGAAAATTTCATAAAAACAACAAAAAAAGTCCTAAAAAAAATACCAAAAAAAAAAAAAGAAATCAGAAAAATGCAATAAAAACAAATAGTGAAAATCTAGCAAACAAATGCTATTTGTAGCTCTCCATCTATTAGCTCGTGTTCTGCACTTGGCTTCTCAGCCTTCATTCCATCATAATAACATCATACTACCATCATTTGCCTCAAATGATAAACCATGGCTTGATCACTGTACATATCCATTTTAGCAAATTGTGTCAATACTGGGGCAAAACATTGACATACTAGGGACAATAAACTTTTAGGTTCTACCAAAATAGCCAAACAATGACATAAAATCAAATGATGCGAACAAACAATCAAATCATATGAACAACTACCCAATCATTGATCCATATCACAATTTTCAGTAGATTTCATATCACAAATCATATATGGATGATCTAAAATCTGAATAATGATTGGAATAGAAGTATTATATTTTGAACAATGGTTGTTTGACTTTCGATATCATCCATCTGGAGCACACTTGATGGTGTTTTGAACTAGAGGGGTAAGGAAAGAGGATGATTTTTCTTTGTTTGTTGTCTTGAGGCTAACTATCAAACTATTGCAAATATGTCGTGAAAAATGATTTTTAAAGAATTTCATTAATGATAGTTCCAAATTTGCATTAGAAAAGTGATTAATAATTTTTTGTTTATGCAAGAAATGCTCAGGTCATTCTGGTTCAATTATACCTTGATCCTTGTGTTCACTTGCTATATCAAAAATCATGAAAGTTGTACTCAAGTCATCATTGGTGCTAATTTCCCCTCTGATGCTTGTATATACTTCCAACATTTTAAAACACTCTATGATGATGCAAGAAAGCTAACAAAAGGCACAACAAATAGTTGGTTTTGTTTCATTTCATTTCATTTAGATCATTGTACATATCTTCATATTGGATTTGCATCAGAGTTTTGGAAGGCTGAACAAAAATATCAAAGGTTGTCATGTCTCTTTGAACTATTTGTGGAGGACATTCAAACATTTGTTTCATTATCATCTTTTATCTTCATCATCATTTCCTTAATTAGTATCATTTCATCTAGTTACTCTACATATCACATAGTTTCTCTTTTATCATTTATTTCCATATCATCATTTATTTATCCTTCATGATGCATTATCATTTTTCATATTATTTCATCACATATCATTGATCATTCTCATTTTTTATCATCTTTTTTTTATTACATATCATTTCATATCATTTTCATATTATCCATAATCTTCATCTCATTAACATCTCATTTTTATATGGTTTCATACCATCTTCATTATCTTTTCATTGTCATCTTTTATCATTTTGTCATTATCATTTCATATCATTTTCATTTATCATTTTTCATATCATATCATTTCATTTATCATTATCATTTTATCTCATTATCATTATCATTTTATATCATTATTACCATTTCATCATTTCAGTTCCATTTTCATATCATTTTTATTTATCATTTATCATTATTTCATTATCTCATTTCATATCATTTTCATAACATTTCATCATCTTTTTTCATTCTCATTATCATTTTATATCATTATTACCATTTCATCATTTCATTTCCATTTATCATTTTCATATCATTTTCATTTATCATATCATTTTATCATTTTATCTCAATTCATCATTTCATTTCATTATCATTATCATTTTATCATTTTATCCCAATTCATCATCATACCATTACATTTCATCATATCATTACATTTTATCATTATCATTTATCATTTATCATTATTTCATTATCTCATTACATTTATCATCAACTCATATCATAACATTTTCATAACATTTCATCATCTTTTCTCATTATCATTATTATGTTATCATCATTCCATTACATTTCATTGCATCATACATTTCATACCGTCATTTCACTCATCTCTCATTTTCATATCATCTATCATGAAATTTTCCTAACTCATATGCATACTACAAATTCATGATGCATATCATAAAAATAAACATAACCTCTCATTTTTCATCTAATCATCATTACTCATTATATTTGAAAGATCCATAAACAAAAATTTCATACATACATTACATTTCCACATCATTTTTTTTCAAACAGCCCATGGCATATTTTCATAATCACATCCTAGTTCATCCACCTGCATGACATCATTAGTACTCATCACAAATCAACATCATATGTATCACCATGCCTATCATGTTAGTCATCAAATCAATATACTATAGATCAACATCCATACTACTTCATACTACATGCATGAAATATCACATCATCACATCAAACACACACATCATCAAAACTCATCGCCACTACATATCATCACTCATCAAAAATACATACAAAAATTTCAATGTCTAATGAAGCTAAAAAGTATAGAGAGATATATGAGATATGATAAAAAAAAATATACATGCTCCCACAAAATAAGATACATCAATAATCCTAAATGAATAACTCAAGGTTGGCTGGTGACCCCCTTGATGGAGCTAGTCTCAAGCATGATGGCCTGCCATGAGTCCCTACATCAGGATCTTGTCGTGGCCATGTGATCCCTCTACTCTGTGTAGTCATCCATGATCTTCTCTTGGTCCTACTGTGGGACTGAGGGTAAAGCTCTCTACAGTCGGGAGGATACAACTCTTCATACCTCACCTGGTAGTACTCGACCTCCCTAGCAATCTCAAACCCCTCTGCACTAGCCTCTTGTAACGATGGACTCTCAATGGTTCCCATAAGTCTTTATGCCACACCCTCTGCCTCCACTACCCTTTGTTTGAAAGAATCCCTTTCTGCTATCAACTAGGCTACCTATGGGTTTGGGGCAGGAGGAGGTACCTATACCTATACCTATGTCTATACATGTGTATGTGCTTATGTCTATGCAAGTTGTGCCTGTAACTGTAGTATCAGACCCTAAGCCTCAACCAACTCGCTTTGCAACTAAACCTATTGCCCCTAAAGTTTCTTTACCGTAGCCTATAGTGTATCTATCTATGCCAGTTGCATTATAGAGGTGACCTTGATCACTGTCTGCCATTTTGTATCACTCCTCGACCTCTGTTTACCCTGAATATTGCCTGATACATTAGTCCTTTGCATCACTAGCCTCCACCCCTCCCTTCCGGCATCTCCACTGTCATCCCCATCACCATCACCTGAGCTCTCCTCCCCATCTCCACTCTCCTCCTCCTCTCCTCTACCAACTGCCTACTCCTCACCTAACACATCCTCTTATCACCTAACCCTTAGCTGTGGTGCCACCAAAATGGGAACCAACTCATCTGTACATGTGAATCGTAGAAATGGGTGTGTATGATAGTAAACTAAGTACTCCTTCGACATAGCTGCATCAACAATATTGGGTTTGTCATCCCATACCTCAAGCTATAAAGTTGTATACTTTCTATACACAACCTGATAAGAAATGTAGGGCCCCTATCTAGGCTCATCCTTGCACTATCCATAGTTCTCAATAGCCCGCGACATCCCCTATGTAAATCCAAACTACCTTTGTACTTGCAAGGCCAAAAACCTCTCTATGATGAATGGAGTATGACCTATCAAAAAATAAGGTATACATACAAATGACATGTCCAACTGATATGTATCCCATGCCTCACAATCCCTATAGGGCCTCCATATCACTAAATCCATATCATCCAGGGTCTATCTCGACTACTCTAACTTGCATAGCTTGGGATGGACAAGTGCAATGGAATATGCATATACATATGACCTACCTAGTGGCCTAATGCTCAGACACAGTGGTTTCATCACAGCAATATGCTCCCATGTCCAGATCTGGAGTAGGGTAACACCACATGACAAACTAGATGACCCTCTATACACCACCTAGTGCAAGTCATGATATAAATGAGCTAACATACAACTCTCCCAGGCATATCTCTATGGTTAAACCATCATCTGCTCAATGATCCTCCCCCACCCAACTGACAATCCCTTTGACTGGCAATCCAAAAAAAGGAAGCCTCCAACGAATACACCCAACACTATAGGTAAGGTTGGATATCCCCTAAAGTATTCCCATGACACCCAATATCCTGCTATATGCACATCACCATACACTGTCCTTAGTGCCTCTGTACCACCTAACTCCTTGTGGTCATAAAACCCAAGGGAACCTACCACTGGGATCCCCAAAATCCTGTATACATCCTCTAGGGTCACTGTCATCTCAGTCGTCAACAAATGAAAGGTATTGTGCTCATAATGCCATCCAACCCGTCACTGTCCCCTATTGACCCGAATAGGAGGCATAGAAAAAAAAGGTCCCAACCCACATCCAACTATCAACTTCACATTTGTAGGTGTGAGATCTCATATCCAATCCCAACCTATGGGGAAACACTCTTTAATTTGGAGGTTTTTGGAAACCTCCTATTTTTAGTCATCACAAGGACAATCAATCAGAGTCATGAATATCATCGACTCATATCAAAAAAATCTATCTACTTTACATCATACATATTAGTGGCCCATATCAAATGACCCATATCTGTGGCACCTATAAGACTACTATCAAGTGCAACATATCATGTGAACCATATCAAGTGTTCTATCTCAAGGACACATATCATGAAATCAATTCAAAACCATTCTATCTGAATATCAAATCAATCTATTCTATCATCATTTACTATTTGTCTTTCTTTTTCTGGAAATAAAATTTATCAACAATAAACTTATCATCCTATTTGTACTTCAATCACGAATGCAAATATGTTTTCAATTACATCATCTACTATTTTTTTGCTATCACAAAAAAAAATTATCCAAAGACAAGTTAATAATCTACTCTTTTTTTTCTAAAAGTAAAGTTATCAACAAATCACAATGCAATCAATAATTCTACTCTTTGGAAACAAAGTTATCAGCTATCTACTCTTTGTTTTCTACTTTGGGAAACAAAGTTAACAATTCATCATTTATCAAACTTTCTATCATTTCTATCCATATCAACATGATGACAAAGACAATTTATCTATCTATTGACCAAAGAAGCAATAATATATCATCATTTTCATTCCTAGATGTGCTACTATGTGGCCTAAAAGTGTTGAAACCCCAAATGTGATGAAGTTTCCCCCGGATGTGCAAAAATCCCAAATGTGCCATTATGTGCCTTGAAAGTGCTAAATCACATCCTATATGTGCTATTTCCCGATATGCGCTAAATCCCTAATCTAATGCGCCATTTCATCTGCTCGACATGTGAAAACCCTAAAAGTGCCATTTTGTGTCTTAAATGCACTAATGTACCAAATTTTTTGTTAGCATCCTATATGCGCTACTTTGCCTATCGAATGAACTAATATATCAAAATCCTAAAAGCGCTAATTTATGCCCTATATGTGCTAAAATAAACCTCGAATGCGCTACTCTATTTCCTAAAAGCACTAAAATGGACTATGACAACCTAAATTTGCACCAAAATGCATCAAAAATTGACTAAAAATGAAAAATTTCAAAGCAAGGGTATGTGCAGGATCATGATGGGCCAAAAAGTGGCAATGCTATGTGATGACATTTTTTACCCAAAATTGATGAAACTAAATTCTCAAGTTTTCTTTACTTTGAGTAATTATTATTCATTTTCTATTTGAATTACAATAATTCTTTGAAATATAGCTTTCAAATAGTATCACAAAATATTCACAATTTTTACATGAAGTTTTGTTGTTTCACATGAACTCATGATTATTTTTGAAGTTATTTTGCCACTTGAGGAGACAAATTATTTTTTCCATGATGATCCATGCAACATGACCACACATATTTTTTCCATGATGGGTTTGAATTGACTCACTAGTGGTCCATACATGATTGGTCTCTGGTATCAGCGTCCCTACTCAAATCTATGCTTGCTATAAGGAATCTCCATCTCACTAAGTCACTGTCAGAGCAAATAGTTTCTAAAGTCAAAAGGTGATAATGACTTGTCCTTTTTACCCTTTTACCTTTTAAGGGTAAAAAAAGGTGAGTTTTTGGTGGCATTTTGTTATTTTCAATCTGGGAAACCTTTTAATCAATTATTGGGAGCTAAATCACTACATCCCTCTCACCATCCAAACTTTCATCACCAACTCAACATTTTTCTCATCATTAGTAATTTACCTCCCCATGGGGCATCATCAATATCAGGCATGTTAGTCAGGGACATATCAATTAAATTTTTTCTAATTAGGGGCAAAAATCAAACACAACAAAATTTCAAAAGCAAGAATATATTTCTTTGAAGCAACATCTTTCATTCATCACTTCAATGAGGGGAAAAATGTATATGCATAAAATTGGTCATGTCTAATCCTAGCATTTAATGAAATATTTTATTATATAATTAATCCTTGAAAGTCCTTTACATATGATTAAATTTAATTATATTGTTCATTCACTTTATTCTTCCACCATAATTAAATAAATTCACTTTATTTAATTATTCCATATGTCTACTTGATTAATTAAATAAATATCTTTTATTTATTTTAATTAATTATCACCTTTTTGAATTTAATTAAGTCTTTTGATATAATTAAATTTAAATATTTATTTTCTCCTATTCCAATCTTTCCTCTAATTAATTAAATATTTTATTTAATTAATTTCATCCACATGTCATTTCTTAACAATATAATTAAATATCTTTCATATACTTTCAAATCATAATTAACTATTTTAT
The DNA here is from genome assembly GCA_007258455.2 of Sequoia sempervirens. Taxonomy (NCBI): domain Eukaryota; kingdom Viridiplantae; phylum Streptophyta; class Pinopsida; order Cupressales; family Cupressaceae; genus Sequoia; species Sequoia sempervirens. Next base: position 225,392 of record VDFB02278576.1, read on the forward strand.
TTAATTATAAAATCCTCCATTATTCTCCAAATTTTAATTAAATATTCTATTTTAAGAAAATATTCCATGTCACCAATAAATAGATAATGAATTGAATATCTTCAAAATCTTTTAAAAATCTCACAAAAAGATGATTTTTACAATTCATCTTTATCATCTCATCTTATCTCTTCTACGAAAAAGGAAAGAAATATTGCTTTCTAGTTTTCTTGTATTTTTCTCTCTAGTATTATCCATCTTTGACCGTTCGATCTGCCAGGAATTTTTGCAGCCATTGATCACCTCAGCCAATTAGAATATTTTGAAAGTTCTATAAATACCCCTGCGAACCCAAGCATTGGTTACAACACATACACATTAGATACAAGAATACAGGTGATTAGCATTTTATCATTGTTATCATCAACTTTAGTATTCACAGCATTTCTTAATTCTAGTTTCTTTTAACAAATAATTGTAGCACGTTAATCATATAGTAGCATACCATGTATCCATCTTTAATCCCATTCTCTAGGAAGACCGTTTCTTGAGCCTAGCATACAAATCTGAGAGCACACTAGAATCGACAAAAACACTAGAGATAGAGGAAAATGGAACATCTTTGAAGCATAAACAGAGTTTGCATTTCTTTTCTTTATTTTACGCTTTTATTTAAAGTTTCATTGGTGTGTTTGATTTTTTTTTTAATTTACATTTTTTTCATACACATAAATAGTCGATCACACAGGTTTTAAGATGCTTAGAATAACCAATCTATATTATCCTAAACAACATAAATGATGATATAATGCATGTGATATGGATGAGGTCGATGATGTGATATTCTATGATTATTAGTTTTATGCATGCTAATGATTTGTTGATGCAAGATGGATGCAAGATGGGTGCAACATGGGTTCAAGATGGGTGTATTGGTGATGTTATGTTAGCACATCTCAGAGAAGAAAGAAGAAATGAGATGATGAGAATAGGATCCAACAAGTCCACTTTATGAGATATAATGAGAAATGGATGATTTTCTTATCAAGAATTGGGATTTTAAAAGGGCCACTTACCTTATGCTTTATTACACGCTTAAGCATGATGCATCAAGGTATAAAGGACCAGGATGGCATTGTACTTAGTGTGATGGAATTTGACTCAAAAAAAAGATAGGAGTATTCTTGTTCACACTTGACATACAAAAACCTTGCTAGGATGCACTTTAGAATTTTCAAGCATCTTGGACCAAAACATGGAAAGGTATAACCTATCAATGCAATAGTCAACAAGCTACCTAAAACACCCTCCATATATATCTAACAAAGCAAGTATTCACCAAGTTATATTACAAGAACGTCCAACAAGCACAACATTCAAAAGATAATGATTGTTGCCCCATTCCTATCTCTCTAAATCCATTTGTTTGGACATTATCGAGAGGTTATTGAAATGAGCGCAAAGAGATAAGTCAAAAGATAAAGATAAAGTAAACAAACAAACTAATGTTCTTCAATTCCACTAACCAAAAGGAAATTTGTTTTTAATGATAAGAACCAAAACTATTTCCAAAAGATAATGCCCATTGTAGGAACCTGGATACATCCTAGGACATGTTAGTGGATGGTGGCATGTCATTTCGTTTATCCAAAGTGTTATTTATGATAAATAACTCCCATTGTAGGAAGGATACATCCTAGGACATGATGTTTTTAGATGATTGAAATGTGATTGATTGGATGATGGACTATCGACACAAAGAATTGGCCAACCTTTTTACGTCCCAAATTAAACCTGAGACTTGATGTTTTGAGTTTTCACTTTTCACCTGCTAGACTTATTTCCAACTGTTTCACCAAAGGTTGAGGATGACAATCATTTATTATGAGTGATGTTATTGCTGGTGTAAGCGAGATGAGACAAATGGATTTTTTCAAATATTTGGATGTTTTTGGAGTTTTGCAATATTTTGAAGCTGCTTTTGGTAATTTTTCAAGGTTTTCAAACATTTTGATTTTTTATTTTTCAAATGTTTTTGGGTTTTTTGAGATTTTGACCAAGAGACTAACCTAAGGACCTATCCTAGGGGCATCAGGGGCTGATCAAAAGATTAGCCTTTCCTAAATTATACATGCAGAGACCACGTAATTTGACTAGACAGCTTTGTCTTTTTACTTTTTGACTAACTTTTTGACCCATTTTTGGATTTTGGTGATTTTTTTATGTTTTCGTGTTTTTGTGTCTCAAGGGTTGATCAAAGATTAGCCTTTCCTATGTTTAAGCTCAAAGACGAGGTAGTTTAGATACCATTTTTTTTATATTTTTCTAAATTTTATGGATGTTTTTGGATTTTTGATATATTTTGAATTTTTTTAGATTTTTGCATGATTTTGATGATTTGGATATGGATATGTGTGATGATATCAATGCTCTGTTTGGGATTTTGTTGAAAACCAAGCCAATGTTGACTGATTGAATCGATGGATTGATGATGATGATAACATTGTTGAGGATACACAACAATGCAAGGATTTGATTGATCAAGATTGATGATGATAACATTGTTGAGGATGCACAACAATGCAAAGATTGATTGATCAGGATTGTTGATGATAACATTGTCGATGATGCACAACAATGCAAGGATAATGTTAAGCACCACAAGGATTGGGAAAGATATCCACAAGATGATGATGGGTTGATTGGAGTTGATTGATCAGGATTTTGAAGCTTGATTTGAAGCAAAATTATTTTGAATGTTTTGATGTGACATCAACTGGCAAATTAGATGAGACTGATATCAGTTGTTTGGATTGATGTTCGTTTGAAGATAACACTTGATAAGGAACATATTCTTGTCAAAATATGCCATGGGCTAGTGATTTGAATTTTTTCTCACAAGTGGTGGACCAATTTTATTTCACGTTTTCCAATGTTCAAATCACCATATGAGTTGGAGGATATAGCTCAAGATTTATTCCTAAAGTAAGATGTAAATATCTACCCCCAATTTATAGCAATGTATGGAATGTGATTTGTGGATGCTCAGATAGGTGTATGGATTGATGGATATGGAAAGCATGCAAAGGATGCTAAGGATTATCTTGTGATATGGTGTTTGAACAAAGGAATGCTTCATGGCTCAGATAATTTTGGATAGGATAGGATTAATAAAAATGATCCATGTCAAGATGTTTTACCATAAGCAAGTGTAAAGTGTGCACCCAAGTTTATCAAGATCAAGATAACTTATAATATGGATTAGATAAATGGTTCACGGATTAATGGATTTATTATGGCTGAGATGGATGAAATATTTGATTTATTATGGATGGGATGAGATGGTTTCTCCTGAAGTGGCGTACATAGATGCTTGATTCTACACATGGTGCCTGTTTTCTAGGTTTTCATCATGGTACCTGTCCAAAGCACCACCTATGTATTTTTCACTAGAGGACAATTTTTTTCTTTACTATTTTCAATCATTTTTCTGATTTTTTTGGATTTTTATATTTTTGATATTTTTTGGATTTTTCTGAAAGATTTTAAACTCATGCTAAACCATTTGGTGGTGTTGATGTAAATTCTTCTGTCATGATGTGCCATTGATATCCCACCTAAAGAAGTTGTTTTTCCAAGATACATGCACTTGAATACAAATTTTGAGATTCTTGATCTACTTCATTGATACAAGAGTTGACTTTGTGTTTGTGTGCAAATCATGATATACTGCCTTCTAAATCCTTATGGTGAAGGGTCTTTCCCAACACATGGTCAATCTGAGAATTGGATACTATGCATGAAGGCGTGGATGGAGTGTGTTTAGGGACTGGAGATGGATTGGTTGAAAGTTTGGAACCTTTGACTCTCCAAACTTGGGAAGATGAGCAATGATGGGTGGATACGAAAGTCTACATGGAATTAGGACCAACTACTTGATATACTTTATACGTCGCTTGAAAAGCTTGCTTTTGCTTTTGTGGACATCTTTGATTGATACTTTTCCCTTTTTCTATTTCTCCCCATAGGATCTTTGATTGATGGAGTTTGATAGGGATAATATTTCTTTTTATTCTTTGGTATCCATGTGTATTTGATTTTTCCATTATGTTTTCCAAATTCTTTTTCTTTGATAATGTTCTTCATGCTTTGATTCAATTCTTTCTTTTGACGTTGGTCCCAATTTCTGAATGGGGTGATGGGTGGATGAAGATTCATGATGTGGCTAGTTGTAGTATTGGCAATGGTTTCACCATAAAGATTCTTCATTCTCCCTATGTTGATGCTTGCATTAGATAAATTTTCCCCCAATATGGTGGTAGAAGCACCTTTGTTCCTTTATTTTTCTTGTTTTGAGATATCTTTTTCAGTAAGCATGCTTTGATAAATGGCCACTATAGATGACATTGTTTCAATTTGATGCTCTGATAATTCCAGAATGCCCTATTCTATCTGACCTGTTTCTTTGAGTGGATAATATTTGATGTCTTCATAAATGATGTCCTCATTCTGAATTTGGGATATATTTGATCCTAGTGTTGACAACTCTATTTGGCTATAGGAATTGATAACTTGCTCTTTTTGTGTAATAATGTTAGGAGTAAAGGAATATTATTCTGAAGGACGATAATCTACGTTTCCATCCAAAGAAAGCATCTCATGGGTAGATGGAGTATGTACTATGTGGATATGATCATCATTTGTGATATCTTGTATAGACAATAGACTATCCATGAGATCATTGTAGTATCTTGGAGATACAAATTCATGATCTTGATTAATTTCGGAATTGCTTTTGACATGCTTTGGATCAAGTTCTTGACATGGGTCAATTTCAAAGGATGGATTGCTTATAAAGAGTTCTTGGATGTCGTCATTAGACATGGTAAGTGGTTCAATATCTTCAAGTGTTGAGTTCAAGGTTCCTTTAGTATCTATAACCATGAGGTCAGAGGGGGTCAACATGTCTTGGAAAGAAAAATTGCTAGACCTTAGTGGAAGTTATGATCTTGCTTTGGAATAAATTCTTGAGATATGTCCTCTAACTCATAAGACGATGTAGAGACATTTTCAATAAGATCATTGGTTGATGGATTGTAAATTATGTCAATGGGAGCAAATAATTCTAACACTTCTTGAAATAGATCACTAAAAAGTAGCTCTTGATGTATGGTGAGTTGATCATCAGATGGGGTGGAAACATCTTCAAGGTGCTCATCAATGGAGAGATCTTGATCATTGTTTTCAAAAATTTTGGTGGAGGTATTTTCAATGTCTTCAACCATAGGGTTAAATGATGTTGACATTTCTTGAATTGGATCACTGTTGGGTTTTGTTGGTAGATTTTGATCATGATTGAAAGTGACTCGTAATGTATGTTAATTTGATCATTGGATGAAGTGGAAACATATTCAAGGTGTTCATTGATGGATAGACCTTGGTCATTTTCCTGAATAGTGATTATCTTTTGATCAATAAAGGTCTTGGATGAGATTTTTGAGTCAAATACAATCTAATGTTGTGTGTCCCTTTGCTTTGTGGAAGCCACAAAAGTACTTCTCATTATACCCTGGTGGTTTAACTAAGGGCTCTTGATAATCCTCATAAACATGGAGTTTAATGAGATTTTCTTGCACTAACTGTTGCATAACTAATTTGATGGGTCTCCCAAGTGGTGTGTATTTCTATTTGTTACCTTGTGAGATTTGACCTTGTTGTGATTGATTTTGGAGATGTGGTGATTGGTCTTCGAGATGTGGTGATTGATCTTCAAGATGTGGGGGTTGAATTTTTTGATGTGGTTGATCTTGACATTATACATATTGTTCTTGATGTGGTTGTGGACACAACTCAATGCTTTGATGGCATGGTTCAACCAAAGGAAGAGTGTACTAATTTTGGAGTGAAGATATCTCTTGGCTCAATAATTCAATTAGTTTGGCATGTGAAGCAAGTTGTTCTAGCAAAATTTTATCTTGATTTTGAATTTGACTCCCTTGATTTGACTTTTGTTCAAGCAGATTTGGGATGTACACTTGTGGTGTTTGCATGTGATCATGGACATTGATTCTGAACAATGTTATGACTTGGGATGATGTTCAGATTTGGCATTATGGGTTGAAATTGAACATTGTTGATGTTAGGAATCACATTTTATTGATCTAGGTAACTGTTGATGCCAAAATTTGATGAGGTAATAGCGCCTTATGGGAGAGTCAGTTGAAGGGGGACCTTTTGTGCTAAAGTGAGTGACCTCCAAATTTTTAGAGAAGTCAACTTCTTCTATAATGGGGTTGGAAAGGGAAAAGGAAGCATATATAATAAAATGAATTCTAACCTAAGGCAATGCACCAAGACTTAATGATAGGCATGATAAATCATAGATTTAAGGGCCTGAATGGAATTGTAGTGTTCTAGAACATCAGAGACTCGAGATGGTAGCATAAACAATTCATTTATCAGTAGAAAATAACATTGCATACATTCTTACTACCAAGAAGATTCATTAGACATGATCTAGGTAATAAAATTTGCATTCAACATATATAGAAGTTCTTAAATGAACTGTCTAGACAATAAAAAGCATAGTTTATAGTTTGATCAAATAGCATAAAAAAAAACATAAAGGCCGAACAATTGGCATAGTCTAAAAGTTTTTTGCAATCCACAAAAAAAAAAGGCCTGGCATCTTTAACTAAAACCAGTGTTCTAAAATTTTGGACCCTTTTATGATAACAGAGAAAAGTATATATAGCAAGAAAACCTCCCACAGCTTTGGAGAGTAGCAAAACAAAAGATTTTACAAATCCTCGACAATGATGCCAGAATCAAAATATTCTCAAAGTTGTTGCAACAGAAATGATCAGGAACCAAGCATCTGGTCATCCTAGGTACAAGTGTATCCTCTGCAAATGATGGCAATGGCCTCGACAAGGTCCGATCAGACAAGTGTCACCCCTTGTGCGAATGATTATTACACACAATGACCAACAACATTATCCTGTTCATCTAGTCCCTCGCCCGAATATGATATCTGTTGGTTAAGCATGCGGCAGCCTTTTGCTACCCGTATGAACCTTTCTCCCCTCACTACCGAGGATTTGCGTTAATGCTACACATGTCAAATGATCGGAGCTTTCCTCAACAACGAAGGGAATGATCATCAGTCAGGTGCAACAGAGACGTGTGGCAACATTTCACTACCCGTGGTGGCTACTTCATCTTCGTGCTAAAATATTTGTGAATGGAAGAAATGTACCAAGTATACACTACAGCTAGCAACTGTGGGGGCCGCCATAACCTTTTAGGAATGAGGGCTTCATGGCAACCTTTCGTATCCCGACGAGGCAACAAGAAAACATGATCAAAAGAATCTCATAGTTGCAACACGTGGAAGCATGGTAGAGCTTACTGGGATGTGAAAGGAATTCCAAGACTCATAGTTGTGAGGAGTAGATGTGTGGAGCGGCAGAGCAAAACCTTGATAAAAGGCCAAGCTAACCTTACGATGCACAGGCTGAGGCATAGAAAAAACTACACCCGAAGGGAGCTAGTTAAATATCTGTTGACAATAAATTTGATTTTGCATGCTATTATCTTGACTCAGAGCCATTAACATCTTGTTTGGACTTTGAACAATATTCATATGATTTGTAAATATATCCATCCCAAATTTTACCAAGTTTGGATTCAAAATGTTCATGTTTTGTAAATTTGTACTTGGTACATTCACATTTGGCATGTAGGGATTTGATGGGATGATGTTGTTTGTTTGAAGGCTCATGCATTAGGTGTTTGGTTGATTGATTTTTAGTTTTTGATTTAAGTCTACCATTGGGAAAGGTGTTCTAATCTTTTTACTAGGCATACTCACATTTTTTGTACCATTGAGGTTTGTAGGAGATAATGATCCCATGTATAGATTGTATAAATGTGAGTGTTGAAAATCAATTAGAATTGTAAGGCTTTGATAGTTTTTTTGGTTTGGATTACTAATGATGTATGGAGCAAGTTTATATTCCACTTTCTTCTTGTGTTTTAAACTTGTTGAAAAAGTGACCTCTAACGTGTTTAGGACCAATGATGAAATGAAGGATGAAAAGAGGTGAATGATATGGGTGTCAAACCTTTTAGGAACGTTGGATCAATGCTAGACTCTAGGGTTTTGATTTTTATTGGTTTGATTTGGATAATGAACTTGTAAACCTGAAGATGTTAGATGTGATCTTAGGATGAATTTTTTCAAAGGATTGCTAATTCAATAAAATGTATGAGAAAGGATGCATTCCCATACACCTAACTAAACAAGGTGATTTTGATTTTGGTGATTTACTCAAATCTGGAATGATGTTTCCAAAGTTCTCAAGTTTTTTGTGGGATGTATTTTGATAGATGTTTGGAATTTGGATGAAGTGTTTGATTTCATCCTAAATGAACCTAGGAGTGACTTGTTTATGAGACCAATATAGTGAAGAACATGCCTTTCTCTAAGAGTAATTCAAAATCAAAAGACCAATGTTTGCATGAAAACTATATGACCAAAAGATGCCAAGAACTTGTGTGGGGCCCAATTGATTCAATATTTTCTTAATGCATTCCTTTTACCACAAACACTTCTTGATTAGCTTTTGAAACTAGATATCCAATGTCCTAATTCTCTTTCATCCCACAAAGTGCATTGTGTGGAAATTGAGGAAATCAAGGCCAAGGCTTCCTAATGTTGACCTTAGTAGGAGAAAATTGAGATGAAATCCAAATGCTTAGAAGCCTCTAAGGATAAAATCCCAATGGAAAGCAATAGCACGTGAATTCGTTCAAGGATATTTGCTTCTCCTAAAGGGTTTGAGATTTGATGCTCATGTTGAATATTGGTTTCTTGATGTTTATGAACAAGAAAATTGTTTTGTGACCAAGAACAAGCACAATCCTATGGATATGAAAGGTTGTATTTGTTGAGTCCCCACTTGGACAAGTCCAGCTACACTTATCTTTAGCGAATGGTTAGATGCTTGACTCCACTGGCTCCCCTCCATGACACTCACTTATATAGGTAGCCAAGCATCAACAACCATGAAAATCCCATGGCATGATTTCCATTTTGACTAAAGACTATAAAAGTGTGGGGCGACTTCATAATGACTATTCTTGCACCAACAAATAGATCAAGGATTTTGGAAATTTCTGAACAAGGGTTTTAGTTCAGACTTTTCGTTTATAGGAGTTGACCCAATGTGGTGAGAGACCATTGCTTCACTTCTCATCAAAGTCAATAGCATGATATTGGTTTTTATTCCAATACCCACATGTATATCTCAGCTGGAAATACTCTTGGATTTAGAGTGTTACCGGTTGAGTTGTTTCCTTGGGTGAGTACTTTTCCCACAAGGCAGGCCCTCTAAGAATAAAAAAAGAAAGTAAACATATTCGTAGTTTGATCAACCTTCATTTAGAAACAAAGGGATAACACATGCAATAGGTCTACTCACACTCGCACAGTTTGTTGCTCAATTTTAGTTCCCAAAATGAAGTGTAGAGGTGATCACTTTATCCCACCCTAAGACTATAAAAAATCCTTTTGATTCTCAATATCACCGTGAAGCGGGAGAGAAGTGCATACATCTTGTCAATGGAATTATTTTGAGTAATTAATCACATAAAAAAGTTGCACATGTTCATTTTAAGTCCACAAAGCAATGATTTTGATTTGTTTTAAAGCACCAAAAGAAATGTGGAAACTTTCCTTGTTCAATTGTTAACTCTAAAAACCAACTTTAGTAAGTTTTCCTAAAGTTCATTTTAAGTTCCTTGCTGCAAAAAATGAAATCTTTCAAGAGTTGTTCTTTTTAGAATCCAAGAAGTAAGTTGGTTCAAAACAGAAAACTAAAGTGTATAATGAAAGTTTTAAGCATTCAAAAACGCTTTTTTGATTTCAAGTTTTAAGGCTTCAATCCTCTTTGCCTCCAATATTTGTTCAAGATTGCCTCTTATCTTTCAATATTGCAAATCCCTTGTGAAAAAAAAACCCCTACAAGATAAAAAAGACAACTCATGTGAAGATTTAAACATTAACTTAAAATAATAGAATGATCTTAAATGAAAAAAATGAAAAAAAAAAAAGACTAATGATTTTAACCAATGAATGAAGCATTTATAAGAGTCTTGATTTCCACCAATTTTAAAGAAAAAATTTACAAAAAAAAGACACTTGGTTAATAAAGATCAAAGTCTCCCTTGCAAACAATTTAATCTCAACAATCTAGGATTCCATCTTTCAATAATGATTAGATCTTTTGGGACAAAAGATATTTAATCTTTCAGCAAAGATTAATAGTTTTCACTATAAACAACCTTATAACCAAATATTTCCATCCTTTTATACTATCAAAACTTTTAGCCAAAATGTTTTGTGAAAGATCAATGCCTCTCTCATTAGCAATCAACAATTTAATGTAGACAAGTAAAGATGATAAAGTCTTGATTCTCATTGATTGAGCCTAAAAAAAAAAGGGCATAAATGAATTAGAAATAGCAATATTAATAATAAAAAAACTTTCTCACTTTGCACAGCCAATCTTTAGAACTTTGAAAGCCTCTTGATATCGTACTGCTCACTTCTCAACATAATGAGGTGATATCACAATGTCATGTTAAAAATGTGATCTAAACACAAATTGACTTAGAACCGTTTGCTAGTGCTGATTGGAAAGCTTGATCTGATGGTGGTGGGATAGTTGCATATGCTAAAGTCAAAGAGATCAAGCAATGTACCAATGTTTAACAATAGTGAGGATTTTATTTTCCTCAAGAATGATTCATGTCAGCAAAGATGATATAGATGGGACAAGAGTAATTGTGCCTTCCTATATTTTTCTATAGTGTCATCTCATGGAATGCAACGTTTGCAAGATGAACCAAATGGATTTATTGAAAATGTTATTGGTAGGTGTAGGACTGAATTCCACAACCTTTACACAGTGTCTTCACTACCTAAAATGAAAGAGTTTGCATTGCAATAAGTATCGTGCAGTGAAGCAGCTCCAAACTGGTAGAACTAATTGGTTCCAAGTTTACCCCTTCTTACTTAAAATAAATGACCCAACACCACTGGTGAAAGAAATAAAGGGTTAGAAAAAATTGAGTAATAATGAAATTGTTTTAATTAAAATAGAGGCATGAAGCGTAAAAATAGGAATTACCTTTATGCTTCTAATGTTTCCTTGTTCTCCTCCTATCATAACCGTCATTGCAAATTTTATTCAGCAGCAAAAGGTTGCTTGAAACAAAAATAGAGATAGGCAAATGGGGTACACACAAACGCAAAAGAAAAGTAAATACCACACATAAGAGAGGGGCTTGCAAACTTTTTGGCAGAGTTCCCTTGAGAAATGCACTCTCAAATAATGCAAGAATGTGCAGAAATAACAAATCTGTTGAAAGGGTTCTAGAAAAATTTCTTGCAAGCAAATGTAATTGTTAGGTGTAAGGCCGAATTCCACAACCTTTGGTTAGCATCCTCGCAGCCTGCGCCAAAATGGGAGTTTTGTAAGTAGATCAAAGCATAATAGAAATTGTGAATATCAAATGCTCTGGTGGATACATATGCACAATGTGGAAGCATAGACAAGGCATGTGAATTGTTCTAATAGATTGCCTCAAAGACATAGTCTTTATGGAGAGCATATGAGCCTTTCTCTACCTTCTGTGGTTGATCACCTTTGGTGGTGTGGATGGAGAAATATCATGGACATTACTTTCATTTTTGATGCAGGGGTTGTTGTAATGAAACTTGGAAGCAGATTCATCATTGAATGTGTATTCTGGATAAGATGGTGATGTGTAAGTCAACCTAATCTCTGTATTGATGGCATCCTCTGTAAAGTGGTGGAATAGGCTCTTTGAAAATATGGGCCTCTTGTGCATTGAGAGTGTAAGAATTTAGAAGATAATGATTTTCCTTCTAAATCTGCAAATGAAAATACAATAGAGGACAAATGACATGAAAGTTTGCGATATATGTGGTGATGTTGGCCATAAGAAAATGCTAGTAATTTGTAGTGAGTGCAATGAGGGTGTTGAACATATTTACTACATTCAAACTCTTATTTTCAATGTCTAAGAAGGAGATTAGTTTTGTGATGATTGCAAGATACGCGTAAATGAAAAGGTGTTAAGAAAGTTTCAAGCAAGTGCTATTACCTGCTCAGGTCGTTTAAAGAAGACATCAAATAAATTCTTTTAAAAACTTTCAAACAAATGCATTTGGCAGGTGTATAGTAGTATTTACCAACCAAACCAATATAGATATGGATAGGGGACCATGTAAGGGCATTATTCTATGAGCAATAATGAAGACATCCACAACAAAGATTCAAAAAAACATTGATACCAGTTTCTAAGGCATCCTCTGCAAGGACATGATATGTGAAAAATAACAAATCCTTTGAAAGGGCATAAGAAAATTTCAAGCAAATGCTATTAGCAGGAATAAAACTGAATTCCACGACCTTTACTAGCATCCTTAATAATCCACACTTAACATGGATGTCATAATGTATAGGAATTTGAAAACATAAGCAATAACTTAACATTTTATTTTAATATCCCTTGAAGCTATCCTTTTTAACTTTCCTATGTAGTTGCTGTCATAAATACCACTTTTCAAAATGATTCTTAGTAAATAGAACCATACATAGGCCCTCCTTCTAGCACCATAATTAGCACCCCTAAATCTACAAATGATCAATCTCCAACACTCATTAGTGGGTTTAGTTCATACAAATGCAAATTTATGAACACTCCTATGAAATAACATATCATGCTCCAAAATGTAACAAATAATAAGGATAATCAAAATACATATAAAAGCATGACATGTACCTATTCCATAGTGGATTGGTGTCACTTGTGCAAAGTGAACCTTTCCCAATCCTTGACAAAACTCAAATGATAATATGCCTTGAAGATGGAGTGAAGTGGGAAAAATTAGTTCTCAATTGAAGAGAGTAACTTTGCATAAGATTGTGGATGGATTGATAAAGAATGAGCCTTCTATTTATAGAACCTCAAGTTGAAAGAGTACCCAAAAGAGAGCAATGTGGGATAAAAATTTGGCCAATAAGAAAGAGCCACTTGTCACATTGTGAGTGGTTGAGGAATGTGCAAGTTTTGGTCAATGTGCCAATAAATGAGATTGGTTGGCCTTTTCAAATTCAAATTTGGCTTGCTAGAGGGAGAAAAAGAGACTTAAATTCCAAGTGGGGGACATGTAAGAGGGGAGTTATTTCCATGTTGGCAGGGACAAGTCAACTTGTTTTCAAATTCAAACTTGAGGAATATTCTCCAAAGATGCCTTGTTGAGGGAAAATCAGGAATTATGTGCAAAAGGGAAAAGCTAGAGGATGTGATGGATGATTAGATTAGATTAATCAGGATTAGATAAATTTAGTGGAAGATTAGGTGATTTGACCAATTTGACTTAGATTTAGGGATTTAACTAAATCAAAGGGGGATAAAAGGTGATTTCAGACTTGATTAAATAAATATTTGATTTATTTAACCAAAGAAGATGTTGCTAGGCTTAAATTAAATAAAGTCAATTTATTCAATTTAAATGGATGACCTTAAGAGATTAATCAATTAAACTTGGTTTATTTAATTGATGAGTGAATATGATTATGCATGATGTCAATTTTTTGTGTATATAGATAGGTACCAAATTGGAAATTAGGAGCAAAACTAGAGGTCACTCTAAGCTTGGTGGGTGGCTTAGATTTTGTGACATTCAACCAAATTTACAAAGAACACAATACTGATGTGGACCAACTATCCAAATTGGGAGCAAATGGGATCACACTCAAATAAATAAATAAATGATCTAAGAAACAATAGTGGGTGGATGGGTGTGTGACCCCTCACAACTATCTGTGGGGGGTCCACGACTATTAGGGTGAAAAGGTGGCTAAAGGGACTACTTGTGTGGAAATTTGATGGTGGAAGGGGTATTCCATGTCGTCTTTGAAGGATTGTTTGATTGGGTAGTTCCCATGCTAGTAGTCTAGGTGGATATCTTACAAGGTGTTGGCGTCATATCCTACACAATGAAGCTATTCCTAATTTTATGGCAAGGAAAGGTGATGAAGATTTCCATTTTCATGGAGGATCGACACATAAGTTTTGAGCCCTTTAAATGGATGCAAATCACTCCCTTTGATGCTTAAGTGATGACAAGGCATTATTCCCAAGATGGAATCCAGGTGAATTGTACATGACAGGACTTCACAATGATATCAAGATAGTTGGGGGAAGCACATTAAATATCTTACTTGGGAACATACAATTTTCATCACTTTAGAATTCAAAATACTTGCATTTGGCTAGTAGAAAATGGCTGAAAGTGTGGAAAAAAGGTCTCAGTTCATTGCAAGGATGTCTTCTGAGTCATTGGTGAGCTTGGGTGCTAAAACCCCAATCCATTTGAATTGTGAGCTACAAGAAGTATCATTTTATAGGATTACCAACCAGAGGCTTAGGCACATTCTTCACAATATTGATCACCTCATGGTGTTGGTGGTTAATATGGTGCTAGGGAAAGGTCACTTGGCTCACAATGAGATGTCGTGGGTGAACACAAACATTGTTTCTCAGTTCTTGGAATCATTGCTTCGCATACACATGGCCAAGGTGGAGGAAAGGATGTTGATGCATGAGATATTTAGGGAAGAGTTGCTCGAGGGGTAGATGAAGTTCTTCAAGCAGCAATTCTTGGGGCAGGCATTCCTTTCCCAATAGATTATCCCTTTTTGCTAGAATTGAAAGGTATGCCTTTGGTTTATCAAAAGTGATTGACAATAGTGGTGGTTGGTTTCCTAAAGAAATTCCTAAGGTTGGAGGTTGTGGAGGGTTCCAACTGGATTCAAGAATTCAAAGATTATTCAAAAGAAATTGGGTTTAACTATGTTCATCTCCACATGATTGTAATTGTTAAATGGTGGTCTAGTTTTTGTCATTCTTTGGTGTATTTTGATGGTGCAGTGAAGTGTGTTTTCCTATTGTGAAGCATATAATGGTAATGATGATGTAAAGGTGTAGTCCCTTTGGAAACTTAGTGCAATGATGTATAGTTGTAAAGGGTTAGCTTGGTTTGTTTCTGGAGTTGGGTGTGTCGACCAACCTTCTGGTCATTTTGGAATTTTCGTGACCTAGTGAACATGCTAGAAAATATTTTGTATAGGGTGCTATCAATGTACTCTTTTTTTATAAATTAATACAAAAAATCTACCTTATGTACCAAGGAAAAAATATTTTTTGTCTCATATACTTTTGGAATTATAAGGAATTTGTATAACTTCCTTAATTAAATCACTCCACAAGACCCTAACAAACTAATCTTTAAATAATTTAAACTAATATGTATTGTAAAATAACTAGAGATTATCTACAATATTATTTAAAACCCATCTCATATAAGCATATTGATCATTGGTAAGAGTGGCTTTGGTTTCCTTGAATTCCTTTTTTGTAGAAATAATTTATTAAACATTAAAATTGAGTGTCTTTTAAAGCATGTGACATTTAATAATATAATTAGTAAACAAGTGACTAATAGTACTTGTGGATGTAGATTTTTGTAGAAATTTTCAAGAATTATGTTCTCTTCTTTTTATTGATGAATCATCAAGTGTTATTTGAAATATTGACTCTAAACTCTTTATACAACTGACATCCAAAAACACTATAAAAAAATATTATTTAAACTATAAAATATCATTTTTCTTAAAAAAATAAATAATTTTTTACCACATGTAAAATATTGTGATATTTCTTAAGAATATAAATATTTTGATTTTTGGTCAATACTTAAACAATTGGTATTCAAATGCAACCGATATTGTATTAAAAAATAAAAACTTGTTGAGAGTAGCTACCATGAATACCTAACTAACCAATGGGCCCAATAATTACTCCACAAAATGTTGTGACAATTTTAATGAAGAATATTAAATAATAAATAACTATGCTATTCTATAGTGCACACAATTAGGATATCATTGTTAAAATACCACATTCAATAGGCATCTTAGAAAAATGTTTAGTGTTCATATAATGATTCCAAAGACACTAAAAAGTGATTGTTTAGTGTTCACATAATGATTCCAAAGGAAATAACAAGTGAATATATTATTGTGGGCATTTCTCATCCCATCACATAATTTTTTCACATCGGTGAGTGCTATTAACGAAAAAGTTCCCACTAGTTGACATGTGATATATTCAAAAGGTGGTAATGGTTGGATCTACCATAGTAATGAGAACATAATATCAATCTTTTTTTGGAAGTTGATTGGTTTGAGTTTCAAGCACCCCAATTATTTCACTCAACCTAATATCTGGCTAGTCCCAAAATTTATTTTTATTCCTAGACAAACATAGGTATAGTGTATGCTTTCGATGCCAAAATCATAACTCATTTCATATTATGACACTGCAAATTCACCAACAAGGTATCAAGTGTTCATTTGGAGATCAAAGATAAATAATTGATTGTCAATAATGTGGGGAAATTTGAAATTTCTCAAACCTTGTTTGAAAGTTGGTGAGGCTTCACTTACCAAATAGGATATTCATTCAGGAGACTAAGATTTCTATGGAGATAATTTTTAATTTGACTTCCAAACTTTGGTGGAGAAGTCAATGCTAGTGTATTGGCACTCAAGGTAATGCAGGGGGTGTTGTTTTCTTTTGGAACCCATTAAATAATAGCCCCCTTTAGTGTATTACTAGTAAGTATCACCTTTTGTCTCACATTCAATATATTTGGAGTTTAGCTCCTTTATACCCTTGGATGGTTTCTTGAGATTTTAATTCTTTAATTTTATTTTTGATTTGGAGGAAAAGAGGGGAGGGTTGCAAAGCTTAGAGTCATCGGGTACTCTTATTAGAGAAAGTATTTCTTCCTTAAATCTTATGGGAATTAAGCATAGTATTATGGTGAGTTTACTTGATATAATAGGAGATGTGGTAAGGAATCAATTATAGAGAGGCTTGTTAGGTTCTTGGTTTCTATTTATTGGATTGGTGGTAAATATGCTACCAGTTCTGAGAGGTTAGATTTGGAGGGGCTTTAACCACTAGTCAATTAAGCTCTCAACTTTATTTGCACATGTTGGTAAAATTCCATCTTTTATATTTCAACTTATGTGGTTATGGGAACCACTTATTTAGGATCTTATGGTATATTGGTGGCATCAAATTAGGTTGATTGTATGAGTCTATTTGCTAGAGCCCATATCTATATGTAATGTGATTTTCAAGGTAATTTCTAAGATTATTATGGAAAGGATGAAGTGGTGAATTAGAAGGATCTTCTCTTAAGAACAAGGAGGTTTTGTGGTTAATAGGAAAATCTTGGATGGAGTGGTCATTGCATTTTAGACCATACACTCCATGGTAGATTCAAACAATAAAGCTATTTTTATTAAACTAGACATGGCTAGGGCCTATGATAGGTTCAAATGGTGTTTCCTTTGAAAGGTTCTCAGTGCTTTTGGTTTTGATGAGGAGTGGGTCAAGTGGGTGATGATATTTGTTAATTCCACTTCTTTATTTGTGCTTGTTAATGGTGAGATTTTCATCTTGTTTGGTGCATCTAAAGGTCTTTGGTAAAGTGATCATCCATCTGCCTGCTTGTTTATTATTTTTCCAGAAGGTCTAAGGAGAGTAATTAAGAGTCATATTAATCAATGCTCTATCCAAGGGTAGAGTTGGGCCAATGGCTTAGCTTCATATACACATTTATAGTTTGCTAATGTTACTACTTTGATGGGTGTGACTAAAATTAGAGATTCTACTAATTTTCATCAAGTGTTGGACATATATCTTATAGAAGTCCAACATATCAATGAAGGTAAATCCTCTATTTATTTCTTCAACACCCCATGCTTATTTAGGAATGAATTACTCATATTCTTAGATTCTTGATTGACAATATTCCTATTATCTTTCAAGTGGCACACCTCTCTTTGTTGGAACCATTTCTATGGGTTCTTGGAAAAGTATTCTAGATAATTTTTAGGTTAAAATACATCACTAGACCATATATGGTTGTCCTTTGTGGGATGAGTGTTTCTTTTAAAGTCTACAATTTAGGTTCTTCCTAATTAAAAGTGTATTCTTTAGGTGGCCACTCCTAGTTTTAATAGGCATATTTATTCTCTTACAAGATAATTCTTATGAGCTATTAGTTTGGCTTCTTTGAAGTGGATTCTAGTTAAGTGGGAGATTGTTTGAAAGCCAAAATAGGAAGGGTGCCTTGGGCTATGACACACTATCATTAATGGTTAGGCATTACTTGCTATTATATTAGAGATGCTACAATGAATAGGATCATGCTTGGGAAAACATTCTCTCTAAAAAATACATTAAGGGGGTGGCAAAAGAAGAGGTTCCAAATATTTCTCTATTATAGAAAGGTTCTATCATTTCAAAAACTCTTAAAAAGGGAGCCAAGTTGATCAAGGGAGGTTTGTTGTGGATTTGTATCAAGGGAACTAAAGCTCTCTTTTTTTATGATTCTTGGGATTCCTTTCCCCCAATTATGACCATGTGTCCTCATTTGTAGGACCTCTATCATCATTTCATAGAGGTTGGATAGTTCAGGATTATGCACTTTAAATCAAACCAATTATGGGGCCATGTGGGAGTGTCTAGATGGAGGGATCTAGTTGAGTATCTAGATAGGGGATTAGGTGCACACTAAATAGATTTAAGAAATATTTTATTTGGTAGAGAGTGTAGCTCTTCTAAAGAGATTGATATTCTATCTTGGAGTCCAGATCCCAAGGGGATCTATGTAGTGGTTAGTGGATATTAGGAATTCAAGTATAAAAAATATGTGGGGGTTGAAGTCTTGTGGTGGAAAAATGTTTGAAATAATTTTTTTTGGCCTAAGTCTAGCTTCTTTTTGTGGATTCTTGATTAGAATAGGTGCCTCACTTTGGATAACCTTTGAAAGCATGGTTTTCAAG
The DNA here is from genome assembly GCA_007258455.2 of Sequoia sempervirens. Taxonomy (NCBI): domain Eukaryota; kingdom Viridiplantae; phylum Streptophyta; class Pinopsida; order Cupressales; family Cupressaceae; genus Sequoia; species Sequoia sempervirens. Next base: position 244,393 of record VDFB02278576.1, read on the forward strand.
GACCATTTGCATGTATTCTTTGTGGTAATAGTGAAGAAGACTCATCCCATTTATTTTTACAATGCTCATTTTGCAAGGCCATATGGAACCTATGTTGGAGTATCTAGAGGAAAGGTTGTGTTCATGCTTCTTTTATGATTGAATTCTAGAGAAGCCTTGGGAGGAATTTGATATGGGATTCATTTCTTCAAGATGTGTGGAATATTGATTGCTCTTTTATTCTCTCACAAATATGGCTCAAATGGAATCCTAGGATGTTTTAGGGAAGTAAGTTGATGATTCAAAAAGTATGCTAGAGGGTTGTTGCCATGGTTCAAGATATTGTGCATGATAAATGTGAAGTATCCCTCCTTTTCCAGGAGAAGCGGGGTGAACAGACAATGAAGAGTTTAAGTTTGCAAGGCCTAGTGTCAAGATCCCCTTGTGTCAGAAGGTACCACTAATCCATAAAATAAAAATGAGATAGAAGGTCAATGGTCCCCTCCTTGAGCTGATATTTAAAGATTAATACAAATGGTTCTTCTAGAGGAAATCTTGGGAATACTAGGATTGGTGGAGTTGGAAGGGATAGCTTTGATAAGGTCATTGAACCTTATTCTACATTTATAAGGGGTGACAAAACTAATAACCTCATGGAAGGAATGATTATTCTTTATACTATTGAAAGATCTTTTTCTCTTGGTTGACATAAGATCATTTGTGAGTTAGGTTCTCAAATCTTAGTTAATATGTTGAATGAGTAGAAGTTGGATGGATTTAACTAGCATCTTTCCTTTGTGGCTAGATAGATTCTTAGATTGAGTTCCATGTTAGGTTTTATCTCCTTTACTCATATCCCATGAGGAATAGGGTTGCTAATTATTTGGCCAAATGGGCTTCTTGAGAATGTAGAAATTGGTAGATTAGAAGTTGGGAGAAATTATCCTAGGATTATTCCTAAGGACTAGATAGGATGATTATTTAGGATATGGTCAGATGATGTTATTTAGTTGGCTAGAGTCTTTGGGGGTTTTTGCTCACTCTGTGGATGGTTGATGGTTCTAGATTTTTTTCTATTGCTTTGGGTACCTTTCATGGACTAGAATTTATTTGTATGATTGGTTACTATTGATTCAATAAATTTTTACCCTTTTATTAAAAAAATAGTAGGGTTAAAAACTATTAATATCTTTAATATTTCAATTTTAAAATTTTAATTTATTTTTTCACTTGAAAAAATAAAATGCAATTATTCCTCCTTGTGGAAGCCCTCCTTTTATTTTATGTTTTTCAAATCTTTTATTTATGAGTAAAATAATATTATAATTTAATATCTCTTTTTTGAAGTATTTAGTTTTTTCAATAAATTCATTTATATTTAACATTGCTAATAATATATTATTATTAACATAATAGTAAATCATTATATATTATTAATAATAATATATGTATATATTAAATAATAATATAAATGTCAATTACTATATTAATAAAAGTAATAATATATATTAATTTATTTAATGATATATAATTATTAATAGTAATATATGAGATTCATTGAATAGTACGATGGTTAAGTGGTGGCATTGCTGTTGTGGCCACTAGGGTTCAAGTTTCTGCTAGACTATTATGATAACATACACTGTTCCTTCTCTAATCCAGTTTACTTATAACTTGATATTAATAATAATCTATTACTATACTATATATAAATATATTATTATTATTATTTATTATATAAAATATTATTATTATATTATAATAAGTAATATATTATTTATTTATTTATAAGTAAGGAAGGACTCCGAGGGGGCAATTCCCATTGTATTACATGAAAAAAGAGAGGTACATTAGTTTGCACAAAGTTGGGCTTTTCAAGCCTCTAGATAGATTAGACTATTGGCCAGATCATTGAATCTTATAGATTGTTCCGGGGTTGAGAGATTAGCATAGTTGTTTAAGTAGAAATGAAAGGTTAGTGACTTCCTTTTGGCAGCAACCGCGTCAAAGTCCCCCTTGATTCCCATGATGGAATTGATTACATCCTCATCTATAATATGAAATAGATGTTTCATTTGATCCTTTGGGCTCTCTTCTAGACAACCGTAGACAAGCTTGACATCCTTTTTATTTTTCATAGCAGAATATCAAACTCAGATAGTGCCTAGATTATCAGCTACCTATGGAAAATATATATCCCTCCATTGCGAAGCATTGTTTACCTTGGAAATGACAACTATCCTAAGATTGCAGATTTCGACTGCAGCCTTGAGATGATAGGTGCATCCATTCTTTTATCACTCTCTATTCCAATTGATCAGCCCTACCAGTAGAGATGATAGGTGCATCCTGAACCGCACTAATATTTCCCAAAAGATTTGCTACTCGATTCGATTCCCCATGTGTGTGGCAGATCAAAGTCACGTGCACCTCGTGCATCAATTCTCTTAATTTTGTATGCCTTAGGTTGGAGATCCCATATTCCAATCTGTCCTTTTTTAATGGTTGTTACTACAACCGAGGAGTCACATTCCATTTCAAGTTCCGATAAAATCATTTGTAGCCCGCGCAAGATGGCTACAATTTCGAACGTGTTATTTGTTCCCTCGTCTAGGTTTTTTGGCATTGCCGATATAAAATCTCTGGTGTTGATTTTGATTAAGCACCTAGCACCAAATTTCCTCGGGTTTCCCCGAAAGGCCCCATTCGTATTTAGCTTGAATCTTCCGCTGGGTGGAAGAAACCTTTAGGCACCAATCCTATTCACATTAGAATCCAGGGCAAAATGTTAAGATGGGGGAAACCTCAAAGATTTCAAAATTTTCACCGGTGCCTCATCCCAAAGTGTGAATTTGGATTTCCTTTGATCTTTCACATGTGCGTTCAACCATTTCACGATATTCCTTTCTATCATCTCTGTTACTTCATATACCTATTTTGACTTCTGGCTAAATATTCTCTTGTTCCTCTTTTCCATATGTTCCAAATGATGATGGGTTGGCCTACCATCCTGTGGCTCCAAAGGACACTTTTTCTCTTGTGGCCAACTTAGGAACTATCCATTAGGTTATCTTGGCAAGGACTTATCCACCCTAGATTTTGAAACAACCAATTCTACCATCTGCTAGCGAACATTCAATTCAAAAGGAGATGATCAATTTTTTCCTTTCCAGCTTTATGTAGAACACACCATTTAGAGCCTTTTATTCCTTGAATCTTTTTTAGTTTATCACCAGTAAGAATACGATGGTATAGAGCCATCAATGCAAAGGCTCTTGCTTTAAGAAGAACCCATTTACTTAGCATAATTTCTGAGGCCATTTATTCTCCATTGCAAAAGTTTGAATTTGGTAACCTAATTGTACACTATGTCGACGAGATTCAGTGCCACATCATATGATCTTGTCCCTTTCATTATTAATGCATATAGCCATGCCTTCAAGAACTTCCCTTGAACATTGTTTGACACTGTCATCAATCGAAAGAGTGTTGAATGTTGGAGTTAATCTCCAAGTGCCTAATTTAATTCTCTGTATACTTTGTTGTTTTCTTTCTAATCAATCTCTCGGGCAATGCAGCTTACATTCCTTCCTACTCACTCCAAAACAGGAATTTTTTTGGTAAACAAAACTATATATACAATCTTCATTGAAGATCTTCACATCATACCATATTTAATGTTTTGGTTTTTTGTTGCTGTCCCAAATTTTTTGAGCATACAAATAGAGGGAAGGCCATATAAAATATATAAAAAACGAAAAGAAGAGTCTAGACATATATAATGGGGTAGTTTTAAAAGGAAAACATATGTTAAAAATAGAGTAGAAGTATTGCTATAGCCAGAGTAGGGTAATAGCCAGACCATGGCAATGTTTTGTGGAGTTTGTATGAAAGGGTAGTAGCTCTGTTTTATAGATCAGACATGTATGGCTTTTAATATATATGAATGAATGAATATATACAATATTGAAACCAAGTTGTTTTTAATATTTTTTTTATCAGATTTTTGTTTTATCTCTTCTTTGTTTTTCCTTTCTTTCTTCCTCTAGCTCTAGCTATTATTGATGAATAAATGAATATATGCAATATTGAAAGCAAGTTGTTTTTAATATTTGTTTTATCAGATTTTTATTTTATCTCCTCTTTGTTTTTCCTTTCTTTCTTCCTCTACCTCTCGCCATTAGTGATGAATGAATAAATATATGCAATATTGAAAGCAAGTTGTTTTTAATATTTTTTTTATCAGATTTTTGTTTTATATCTTCTTTGTTTTTCCATTCTTTCTTCCTTTGCTTCTAGCCATTAGTGATATCAGAGCTGAAGCTCAGTAGTGTTTAATACTTTCAAAGGTTTTTCAAAGAGTTAAAAGGGTTTTTCAAGCAAGTTATTTGCAGTTAGTCATGGCAGCTCCAAACATGAGTTTAACAAATCCACAAATCCCACAATTTAATGGGAAAAATTATGACTACTAGGAAATCACAATGAAGGCATTGTTTTGTGCTCAATAATTATGGGAGTTTGTTGAGAATGGCTACCCAGAACTAGTAGATGCAACAACATATAATGCATTGTCTCAAGTAGATAAAGACTTATTGAAGGAAAATAGAAAGAGGGATTCAAAATTTCTCTTCTTCATCTTTCAAGGAGTGCATGAGAGCATTTTTCCAAGGATTTAAAGTGCAAAAAAAACAAAACAATCATGGGATATTGTACAAACAGCCTACCAAGGAATGGAAAAGGTGAAGACATCTAAGCTACAAATGCTAAGGTATTTTGAGACCATTTATATGAAAGATTTAGATATAATAGACTCATTTTTTACTCAAATCATTGGACTAGTAAGCCAAATCAGATCCCATGGTGAAAATCTTGAAGTGAGAAAAGTGGTTTGAAATATTTTGAGAAGTTTTCCCACAAGGTTTGAATCAATAGTGGCGGCCATATAGGAGACAAATAATCACTCACAGTTTTCAGTGGATGAGCTTTGTCCATCTCTCATTTCTCATGAGCATAGGTTGAGCAGGTGAGCAAATTCATCATTGGAGCATGGTTTTAAACCAAAAGTTTCAATCAACCATGGTAGAGGAGGGGGAAGATCAAATTTTAGAGGTAGAGGAAGAAATTCATACAAAGGTGGAAGAAACATCCCATCAAGCTCGAGTGGAAGGGGCAACAACAAAAACCCATCATAATTCAAACCAAAATTAGACACAAGGACAAATGTATGATAAATCTCAAATCCAATGTCATTATTGTAAAAAGTATGGGAATTACATGAATGAATGTAGAAAGAAGGAATGTGATTCTAAAAACCAAATTTCAAGTGCAAATTTTACCAAAGAAACCCAAAATCAAGACATCATGTTCAAAGCATGTAATGTTGCACAAGAAATTCAAAAAGACATATGGTTTTTCAACTTGAGCTATAGCAAACATATAACTAGAAATTTAGAAATGTTCTCTAGTTTGGATGAGAGTATAAAATCAGAAGTTGCATTGGGGAATGATAGTAAATATTCAGTTATGGTTAAAGGAAATGCAAATATTCTAGCAAAAAAGGGAGAGAAAAAATTCATTTTAGTTGTGTATTTTGTTCCTGGGTTGAAACATTACTTAATGAGAATAGGGTAACTTGTTCAAAATGGATATAGAATATTTTTCAAGAATAATGAATGTATAATTTTAGACAAAGTCCCAAGTAATCAAAATATAGCTAAGGTTCAAATGAGTAGCAATAAAATGTTTCCCCTAAGGATAAAATGACACCTAAGATTTGGACGTTTAAACTTAGGAAGCTTAAATCTATTGTATAAGAAAAAAATGTGAAGGGGATGCCTGTAATAGAAAAACTGGATATAATATGTGAAGGTTGCATCTTGGGAAAACAACATAGAGAATCATTTCTAGCAGGGAATTCAATTCATCCAAATAAACCATTAGAGATTGTTCATTCAGATTTGTGTTGACCAATGCAAACAACCTCCATTGGTGCAAGCTACTACTTCTTGAAATTCATTGATGACTACACAAGAAAGATATGGGTCTACTTTCTAAAACACAAGAATGAAGTGTTTGATCACTTTCATCACTTCAATGATCTTGTTGAGATGAAAAATGGGAACCATAAAGTTTTGAATGAATAGAGGTGGTGAATAAATTTCAAATGACATCATAAAGTTTTACAAATACCATGGAATCCATAAGCAATTTACCACTAGATACACCCCTCAACAAAATGGGGTAGTTGAAAGGAAAAATGGAACAATTATGGAAATGGAAAGAAGCATGTTAAAGGAAAAACATTTGTCAAATGAGTATTAGGATGAAGCTGTAGCATGTACAACACATATAATTAACATATGTCTCAGTAAAAGTGTAATCAATATTATTCTGGAAGAAGTATGCAGTGGCAGAAAACATAGTGTTTCACACATGAGAGTATTTGGTTGTGTACCATATGCACATGTGTTGGATGAATTGAGAAGAAAGTTAGAAAAAAAGGAGAAAAATGTATATTTGTGGGATATAGTGATGAATTCAAGGCTTACACGTTATACAATCCAATCAACAAGAAGGTTATAATCAATAGAGATGTGCAATTTGTAGAAGATAAAGCATGGGATGGAACTTTGGATAAAAAATCAATATAGTAGCCAATTCACCCCAAGAATAAAATGAAGATGTTATATTAGTAGGTACCCCTCCAAATGTGACTCCTCTTAAACCCATTCAAGGTCAACAAAGTCATCAAGTGACACCATCACCAAGTGTAACGACAACCTCACACATTCAAGCAAGTACTCCACCAAATATGCACCAAAAACCGTCTTCAATTGAGACACTTGGTGCTAGACCATCAAGTCCACATTAAACAAGTCAAAGTGACATGTCAAATCCCCACACTAGCAAGCTTAAGGAGAAAAAAACCAAAAGTTTAATAGAGATTTATGAGCAAAATTATGGTGAAAATAATGAAGGTTAGACTACTCTTTTTTCTTTATATTCACATGTTGAAGATATAATTTGTTTTGAAGATGCTATTTGTAAATGGTGATTTTGGTTTTCCCTCACAATGCTTTACTCCTAGGATTTTTCACCTAAAAGGAGAAAGGGGACTAGATGGGGTCCAAAAATGCAAAGGTTTACACTCAAAGTCTATGTAAATAAGATGTATTATGCCTAATTAATATTTTCTAATGCTATACTCTGAAATTAGAATGATCTAATGATGAAAAACTTAGAAAATAGAAAGTGCTAGAAAACATAATGTGATATGCAGAAATGCCTAAAAATGCAACTAAATGATGAGATAATAGAAAAAAATGAAAGAGGTGCACCTGGAATCTGAAGCTTGATGTTGGAATATTCTAGAATCCTAAAAAATTGGCTGAAAATGCCTATTGGGAAACTTACACTAGGTGGGGTGACTTAGTCCCAATTTCAAGGAAACTTTGTTGAAATGGGTATCCAGAAATGTCAAAATCAGTTTTCAGGCCTGGAAGCGAGACTAATCTGCCACTAGTGGTAACTTAGTCCTCTTACAAGTCTCAAGAAATTTGGGAAAAAATAGGTCTACACTTTCTTTTCTTACAAGTGTCTGCACTTGATTCTATAGAAAACTAGGTAGAAAGCCTCTCCAAGCTTGAACTAGGGTTGTGTTGACTTGATTGAATTTGTAGATTTGTTGACCACCTTTCAACACCTAATTGCTTGATAAATATGCATACAAAAGTCTACAAACACACATGCAAAAGGGGAAAAATGGTTGAGGGTTAGAGAATAGGGGTTTCCCTTGGTCAAACCCCACTTTGGTAATCAAACACTAAACAATGAAATGAAAAGAGTATGATAAATAGATAACATGCAAATGCCATAAACTTACCACACCATTGATTCTCAAAATCTTGAGATATGCAATGAAGTGCTCCAATAGATTGAATTGATAATGCTTGATTTTCATGAATGTTTTATGAGTGACCTAAAAGTAACACATCACAAGCTGACCTCAAGGGTTAGAGGACAAACTCATGCTAGAATTTTAAAATTATTGAATTTTGTACCAAGGAGGACTAAATCGCCTCTATTGGTGACTTAGTCCCACTTAATAAAATTAAGTGGGTGTCAAGAAAATTTATGGGGCATTAAAAGTTATCCAATAGGAATTCTCAAAACACACTTGAAAACAATCAAAAAGTACATTAAGGGGTCAAATAAAGCATAAAAAAGGTGTAAATAGTGAAATTAAGCCTAGAAAAGTGTGAAACCTTGTAACAAGACATTACAACACTTCAAAATAGGACTTAATAAGTGATGAAAATAAGGTTTTTAGGTGAATTGTAAATAATAGAGTCTAGAAAAGTGTAGAAAAATGTTTACAACAATTCAAAACACCTTCACAAGATGTCATAATTTGAATTTTAAAGACCTAATGTGAATGTTTAAGCCACATTACAACATTAAATCAAAGAAAAATCAAGTCAAAGTCCATTAGAAAGACTCAACTAAGCGTAAAAATGTCAACTATACATCTTTTGGCGACACATTAAGCCCCCACTTTAGTGAGAGGACAAACTTGCTTAAAAATCTCACTAAAGTAGCCCAACATGCATATCAAGAGGGATCCTAATGTACTCATGTTGGTAATTGATGAAACAAAAATAATCAAGAGGGATGATGAAGCCCCTAGGATTAAGATCTCATGGAAAAGTAAACATAAGAACAAAGGAACACACATGATGAAGAAAAGGAATGAGAGCTTCAATTGTTTGTCCAACTTGTTGTGGATTAGATCTAAGTTGGTTGTTTGAAATAAGAAATGTGAACTCACTCTGGGGTGATGAAACTTATGGTTGTCCATCAAGTGATAAGTCCCAAGTATACTCACTCTAGGGAAACAAAACTTTTGGTTTTCCATGGGGTGAGAAAGCCCCAAAGGTAAGATACATATGGTAGTTGGTATGGACTCACAAACATATAGGTGGCTATGGGGAAATTTGTGCCGCTAAGTGAGCTTCCAACTCAACCATATCAAAGTTATACCTCTTGATACCTTTAATAAGGTGCCACAAAGAAAATATTGGTTCTTTCTTCATGAGAGAAGCAAAGCTTAATATGGTTGGAACTCATGAACAAATGCAAAGGTACCACAGGCATGCAAATCACATTATGCAAGGTGGTAAAAATGAAAAAGGTAAAATACAAAAATGTAATGTAAAATGCAAAAGATGTTCAAAAGAGTCTTGTTAAGTTCACGCAAGGTCTATCACTTAAGGAAAATTGTGTCTAATGTCTCTAAGAGAGGACCGATCAAAGAATGGTATATTCACAACTTAGGGGATGCAATGCATCGCATTAGGCCACTCAGGGCATTGTAATATTCTAATATAGATCACACTTATGAAAGACATCATATCCAATTCCATCCACAAAGTCACAAGCTCATCATAGGAAATGACAAGGCTACACTAACAATCAAAAATACAAATGAACTAATGCCATTGTATGCCTCCCACTATAAATTAATTGCTAGACACTGTTCTATGAGCAATTACTTTAAAGTAGCGAAGGAAAAATGCAAAGAAAAAAACAAGACATGAGAGCCAACTTGGAAATCCCTTATGCCAAGTCATACATTTCTATGTTAGGTTGCTTCATGCAAATGAATAAGAAAACAAAAGAAAGGGAGATGCCCCCTAGAAAGGAACACACCAAACACATAAGGGATATATGGATTTGGGGCCAGTATGTTTGTTGCTGCAATATTTTTTATTAAAGATCTCAGAACTGTTATCATTCCCTGAAAGAACATAGAACTAAAAGAACAACACAAAGAGAGCAAAAAAAAAAGAAAAATAAAGTCCATTTTAGGTCAACATGGAAGAGACATTGTGGTCTCAGGGCATGTGCAGGATCATGGTATGCCAAATAGCCCCTTAATTGGCAAAATTTTTTGAAAAATCAGTGTTAGGCAACTTGACGTAAATATTTGAATAAGTTATCTATATTATTTCAAAAATATGTAAGAATAGAATTTGTAGAAAATTGAATTTAGTTTCTACAATACTAGGTTTATTTAAAAATAAATAAAATCTATTTGGTGAAAATTTGAAATTTCAATGCAGTAGTACTTAAATTTCAGGGAAAAAATAAGAAGTAGGTGTCTGTCTGACCACCCTAACCATAATAAAATGATAATATTTTTTCTAATATTTTATATATAAGTAGAGGAATCATGTCTGGATGTGATGCATATTTTTGTAATTTTTTCCAAGTAAATAATTAATTATGAATTTTTATTACAACTTTTAGAAAATATAAAAACTCTGTCGACCACCTTAACTTGGTAAAAATTCATGAAATTTAATTTTTTCTTTTTAATCCTATAGTATGTAAAGCATAGAATGTGACGCATATTTTGGATTCAAAAATATGATACCTTGAAAGTTATAGATGTTTTTCAATCAGCCTATCGATCGGACTTTAGTCATAATTCTAATAGAAAATGAATAATAATTATTTATTAAATTCAAATTAAATCATAATTTATATTTTTGGAAAGCTTAGAATCTCCTCTAAAAACCCTTTTCGTTTCATTAATTTTGGGTGAAAAAAAAGTCATCATCCACATACCCTACAAATATTGCCACTTTTTGGCATACCATGATCCTGCACATACCCCTCAATGCTTTGCATCATCCCCAAAAGGAAAACACAAGTGAAAAGAAAATGAAAAGGAAAAGGAAAATAAAAATCTTTTGGGACAACATCAAAGAGACATTTTGGTCTCTTTGCATCATCCACAAAAGGAAAATTACAAGAAAAGATAAAGTAAAAAGGAAAGGGGACAATTTGGGTCAACATGGAAGAGAGATAGGGCTTCTCAATGCTTTGCGTCATCTCCAAAAGGAAAAGAAAAAAGAAAAAGAAGGAAAAAGGACCATTTGGGTCAACATGGAAGACACATGGAGTGTCTCAATGCTTTGCATCATCCACAAAAGGAAATCACAAAACAACATATGACATATAGAGGAATAAAGTTGCAAATAGAGGAAGTGTACAAGGAGATAGAGAACATCAAACACACATTACAAGGAAACACAATACACACCTAAAATCAAATAAAAATGTAAAAGGAGCTAGTAATGCAAATTTAAGTCAACATTTAACCGAGTTAGTGGCTTCGTAATCTTAAGTGGGATAAGTGGAAGGTGAATAACACATTTAAAAGACAAGAACCAATGCATTAATAGGATAAGGACAACAACTTCTTGCTCCCCACCCGATGTGAGGCAAGGACGAGCCAAGAAAGGTGATGGAAGGGATTAGGCAATAGTGAGAATGAAAAATTCTACAACTATGACATGATAAAATGAGTTTTTTTTAAGGGATGATGGGAAAGTAGTCAGTATTAGTGAATTGATACTTGTTCAATATGTCATTCAATGTCCAACATTCTTTAGTGTGATGTCCAAGAACACAATGATATTTTCAAAATGGTATGTTAGAATATTTAGGATGGATGACCAACTTTTTGATAGGTAGTAAGAGTATAAGGGACTTGTTTAAAAGAAGTTGAAGCCTCCCTTCACATTTAGGTGGAGGATGAGTAAGAAACTTGAGCTATTTCAACTTGTAAGGTCGGTTTCATTTGCTAGATTCTCCTTTTTCATGAATGGAAGGAGGAAGAGGACTCTTGGGGATCCTAGTGTCCTTGTCATTAGAATCACGTAATGGTCTTTCACATGGAAGGAGAATGCTCAAGTTGGGAGGAGAATCGAAGATCATTGTACCATCATCTTAAAGTCTCCAATATTGAAAAGGAGAATTATTGTTATGAGGAGGTTCTTGATATACTAATCCTATTGTGTTCTCTTCTTGTGGTTTTTGTTCAAAAATTTGGCGAATGTTATGTTCTCTTGTATTACAACCTTGTTTACTTAAAATAGTAAAGCCCTTGCCATAGGTTTCTTCAAGAGTGATGGGAGTGTTTGTAAATTTTTATCATAAAATGAGTGAGGGTGTGTTTGTTTACAAGAACTAGGTCCACTTGATGGAGGGAATATAGGTCCTTCATTAGTTTGAAGGTGAAGATAGCCAAATTTATCAGGGGGTGCAATAGTAGGGAGGTTTTGTGACCTCATGGATGGGTAAAAGGCTACATTGGATTCAAAGTTATCAAGACAAATGTTCATTTAAAAACTTGTTCATTCTATTGTCATCTTCTCCAATGATGTCTACATCACAAGGAGGACAATCATGAGGAGTCAGAGGAGCATGAGGTAACTCAAGATCATTAGGATCATAGCCGAAGGCACAATTGGACATGTCTACTAAGGATTTCAAGGAATTCCAAAAATTATTAAAGGCAAAAACCATGATGAAAGGAAATTAGATGTAAGAAAAAAATTCTAGAAAGTATGACAAAGTACAGTAACAAAAAATAGAAGTATAGAAAATACCCAGAAATTTAAAAAAAATACAATGCAAAATATGCAATAGGACTAAGTCACCGAGGGTGGTGATTTAGTCCTACTAGTGAATTTTTAATTTTTTTTTAGAATTTCTAAATGCAATTATATGGCTTTCAAATGCACAAATGAAACTACAATATGCAAATGCATAGTTTTTATGTTTTGTGATGAAAAAATGATGCAATAATGCAAGCTAAGTGAGATTTCCACTAATGCAATGTTAAAACCGTAGGATGCAATTTAATGAATGTGATATGCAATGTAGATAAAACCTAGGATACACTTGTCAAATCAGAAAGGAATATGTTCAAATGATAGGTTCACCAAAATGTAAACAATGATTTTGGTTTGTGCTCACAATGCTTTGCTCCTCCTAGGGTTTTTCACCTAAAAGGAGAAAGGGGATTGGATGGGGTCCCAAAATGCAAAGGTTTACACTCAAAGTCTATGTAAATGTGATGTATTATGCCTAATTTAAAATGTTCTAATGCTCTATTTTGAAATTGAAATGATCTAATGATGCAAAACATAGAAAATACAAAGTGCTAGAAAACACAATGTGATATGTATAAATGCCTAAAAATGCAACTAAATGATGAAATAATAGACCAAAATAAAAGAGGTACACTTGGAATATGAAGCTTGATTTTGGAAGATTTTGGAATCTTGAAAAATTGGCTGAAAATGTTGACTGGGAATCTTGTGCCATGTGGGGCAACTTAGTCCCAGTTTTGGGAAACTTGGTTAGAATGAGAACCTGCTAAATGGGTATTCAGAAATTTCAAAATCAGTTTTTAGGCCTAGAAGTGGGACTAATCTGCCACTAGTGGCGACTTAGTCCTCCTGCAAGTTTCAAGAAATTTTCAACAGAATATTCTAGCTTTAGGTCTGCATTTTCTTTTTTGATAGGTGTCCACACTTGATTCTATAAAAAATAGGCTATAAAGCCTCTCTGAGCTTGAACTAGGGTTGTTTTGACTTGATTGACTTTGTATACTTATTTACCACCATTCACCACATATTTTCTTGATAAATCTACATACAAAAGTTTGCAAACACACATGTAAAAGGGGAAAAATGGTTGAGGGTTAGACAATAGGGGTTTTCCTTGGTGAAACCCTCCTTTGGTAATCAAGACCTAAACAATGAAATGAAAAGAGTATGATAAATAGATAACATGCAAATGTCATAAACTTACCACACCATTTGATGCTCAAAATTTGAAGATATGCAATGAAATGATCTGATAGATTGCCTTGATAATGCTTAATGTGCTTGAATGGTTTTGAATTAGGAGAGTGTATGAGGGGAAAATCCCTTATTTATACCTGATTTTATTAAAATTTCCTAAAAGTAAAACATCATAGGCTGACCTCAAGGATTAGAGGACAAATTTCTGCTAGAATTTAAAAATTTATTTTGAGTTTTGTGCCAAAAAGGACTATGTCACCGCTATTGGTGACTTAGTCCCACTTAAGAAAATTAAGTGGCTATCAGGAATTATGGGGCATTAGAAGTGATCAACCATGAATATTCTCAAAAACACACTTGAAAATAGTTAGAAAGTACATAAGGGTTCAAATAAAGCATAAGAAAGGTGTAAATAGTGAAATTAAGCCTAGAAAAGTGTGAAACCTTGTAACAAGACTTTACAACACTTCAAAATAAGACTTAATAAGTGATGAAAAGGTGGTTTCTAGGTGAATTTTAATTAAGAGTATAGAAAAGTGTAGAAATATTTTACAACACTTCACAACACCTTAACAAGACACCATAATTTGAATTTTAAAGACCTAAAGTGAATGTTTAAGCCACATTACAACATTAAATCAAAGCAAAATCAAGTCAAAGTCAATTAGAAAGACTCAAGTGAGCGTAAAAATGTAAATTATACATTTTTTGGTGACACATTAAGGGGTCAAATAAAGCATAAGAAAGGTGTAAATAGTGACAGTAAGCCTAGAAAAGTGTGAAACCTTGTTACAAGACTTTACAACACTTCAAAATAGGACTTAATAAGTGATGAAAATGTGGTTTTTCTAATGAATTGTAATGAATAGAGAATAGAAAAGTGCAGAATTTTTTTACAAAAATTTACAACAAGCCATAATTTGAATTTTAAAAACCTAATGTGAATGTTTAAACCACATTATAACATTAAATCAAAGAAAAATCAAGTCAAATTCCTTTAGAAAGACTCAAGTGAGCATAAAAATGTCAACTATACATTTTTTGGTGACACATTAAGCCCCCACTTTGGTGAGAGGATGAACTTGCTTCAAACTCTTGCTAAAGTAGCCCACATGTATATTGAGAGGGATCCTAATGTACTCACATTGGTAAGATAAAACAACAATAATCAAGAGGGATGATCAATGCCCCAAGATTAATATCTCATGGAAAACCAAACATAAGTACAAAGGAGCACACGTGATGAAGAAAAGGAATGAAAGATTCAATAATTTTTCTAGCTCATTATGGATTAGATCTAAGATTGTTGTTTGAAATAAGAAATGTGAATTCAGTCTGAGGCGACAAAACTTATGGATGTCTGCCAGGTGAAAAGTCCCAAGTATACTCACTCTATGGCCATGGAACTTTTGGTTGCCTATGAGGTGAGAAATCCAAATGGGTAAGATACATACACTAGTTGGTATGTGGTTACACCCACAAAAGGATATAAAAGTCACGAAAAATCCTAACCTGGGAATTGGACATTCCAGCAGGCGACTAGCATCTTCTTATGGTAGTTCATTTACTTTGTCAAACCAGGGAACGTATACTTGAAATGGAGTAGCATTGTATGTGCACTAAGAACCAGTTTCAATCACAATTTACCAGAAATAAATGCATGAAAGGAATTCTACTTATGCTATAGGAATGTAATGCCAAGCCTTCTAAAATTAATCAAAGTAGAAACCATAACATCTATAAGTGAGAAACAAACTATGAACTAGCCTTATGTTGTAGGAAAAAACACATGGATGGATTCCTGTTGCTGGAGGAACAATATAAGACTGAGTTTGCACTGAAACTTCAAGAACAAAATATAACTTACGATCAACAGAAAATAAACGACTAACTAACTAACTATAGATAATTACTAAGTGGCCCCCCTTAGCAAACATCAACTAATTATGCAAGAATTGAACTCAAAACTTCATCAAATTTTATTCATAAACTCAAAATGATATACATTATTTTTCTCATATGAAAACTAACACAAGAAAACCATCTCTTCTTAATCATACTAATTTTTACATACTTCATTTGCTCACTCGCACCGGAGGAACACTTATTTAAACTAGAAAAACAACTAACTACCTAACTCTAACAAAGAAAGTCGTGGACATAAATGTATCCTAAAACCGAGGAACATACTTCTCATAAATGAAAGCATATCTGTTCAACCTGATCCAGGGAGAAGATTTAGAATTCCACTCTTTCCAAATTAAATGATCATTAATGTTTCTTCCCAACGACCCGGTCAGAGAGTCCTCACTGGAACAACTTCCTTGACACCATGCTGCAAATGGACTTTACTGCAAGGCCGAAGTTTGTTGTGCTTGACTCGTTCATGCCCCCTTCAATAACTTGTGATGCACACTGAAATAGAAGCGAAAGAAAACATGTGTGGCGAACAACACGATACATCCATTAACCACATATTAAATCTATCCCATTATTCAAAAACCACATGCATTATATCAGTCTTTTGTGAAGTCACATAAGGTAATTAATAAGACACATAGAGACGTTAGGCTACAAGAATGTAGGAATATATTGCTACAGGATACTACCCATTTTTTAGATAAAGAGTCTTTAATAAAAGAGTTAAAACATCCACTAGCAATAAAAGTATAGATATTAAAAGTACATCATGATATTCAAATTATGAGCATATCCTAAGCTTATCATTTGCCCCCTACTTAACCTAATGATGATCCACAAGTATTAAGTTTCCTGGTTGTTTCCTTGAAATCCATAGGAGCAGTATGGCTTTTTGGCATAGTCCCAAATTTATAATAGAAACCTTTGAAATGTTGCCATCCTTCATATCTGTAGGTTTTTGTATCCTTAATAACATTTGTAGGGATAAAGTGGCCACATTAAAATTGGAGGTCGAAATGTTATTGGAAGCCATAACTCGAACCTCCTCTGAAGACCAAGCTATATGTACTTTTCTGTCCTTCCAAGGGCTACTTCAAAATTCAGGGGGCTATGTGGCTCAGATTTCATTAGCCCAATAGACAATTTCTCCCATCTATTTTCAATTCTGGAAGAGGCAAGCTTCCAAAATAGATATGGTTGGCTTTTGAATTCCTCATACACTTTCTTTCTGATATCAAATATTTTTACTCTTTCTACTTGATTGTTGAACCCATATGCAATGGTGAGCCAAGTTTCAGCATTATGTAGGGATTTGTACTTTCTGATTGTAGTGGTATAGGCTCATCCCTTTTAGTTTCTTCATAGGCTTGCAATTGTCTTCCGTAATTGGTTTCATCGGCTGCCCATGAAATAAGTGACCTCAAATGAATATCACCAATATAAAGAAGTGGATTCCACTCTGTTTGAGAGAGAATTATCAATCCATGCAAATAAAATTCACATAAAGAATTCTTTAGCCAATAAGGAGCCACTTGGTAGGCATCATAAAATTCTTTGGCTGTATGAATAATAGGATCTAATTCCTCAAAATTATCATTAATTGAAACCAAAGAAATTGTTCCTTTAGGCACATGGCATAGTCTCTAGGAAGTGGTCTACATTCCATAAGCTTACTAGTTATTTTCATCATTTCATTCATTTTCTCTTTCATTTCTTGGATTTCCTATTTCTGCCTTTTAATTTCTCTTTCCAGTTTCTTCTTCTCTTCCTCCCAATTGCTTTGTTGAATTTCAGTCTTGGCTAAGTGGCGGAAACTCAAGGTTTGAAATGTGACCGATCTCCATGTGGTCCTAAGGTATTCCAAAAATTCAATCAAAATGTCTTTTTATAGACAACCATGGCTTGACAAGTTGCAGGGGGTAATGAGGCTTCATTGGACACTTCCAATTGTTTAGGCTGTTCTTCCTCTTAATACAGGATGAATTTGTACTTCCTCTAAAATTTTCCTAGCTGCCTTAGCCAAGTCATCAAGACTTGGCATTCCCCTTTCATTACTATCATGTTGTGCTTCGTCAACTTCCATTGGCTCATTTTGCATTTCCTCAAGAACAATAGGTATGCTATGTGAAACATTCTCAAGTACATTCTGAGAATCATCATGGCTGTATTCTTCAGAATCCTCTAAAATTATTATAACTTCAAGTTGAGTAGACGTTGATGTGACTTTACGTTGTTTCCTTGCTGAAACTTTTTTTGGCAATGTGGTAGCTACAGGAGGCACTCTCATGGCTTTCCTCTTCCTAACTTGCCTAGAGGGTTCCGACTCAACAAAAGATGATACTGAAACTATAGTGGCAACAGGTGTTGCTGCAGGAGGAACTGCTATAGGAGGAGGTGCTGCAGAAGAGGGATACTGTTATCTTTGAACATGAGGGTATGACTTTGGGGTTTGTTCTACCCTAGATGACTCTCCTACCTTCATTTTTCCTTTTTCTCTTCTACTAGCAGACTTAGTTTGTACTCTAGTAGAGGGTTCTGGTGTGGAGGCCGTAGGAATAGATGCTACAGGGATTGCTCTAGGAGACTTTGGAAGTTGCAGACCCTTTTGGGCACCAAATTCTTGCCAAGAAAGGGGTGATACAATCTTTAGGGAATGCTCGATCAACAGTTTAATGAGGGCATGATGGGAAATAGAGTTGTCCCTTCCCATCTAGGTTTCATGGGCACTTTGCTTTAAAATATTTAACAAAAAAATTGGGACAATAACATCTAACCCATGACTCATATGGCTCAATAATTTAAAATGGTAAGACTGTAAATAAGAGAAGCATCCCACACAGGTTAAATACATGATTATGAATACAACATATTCTAAATATGGAAAGGGTAGCAACACTTGTTTACATCCTTGTTTAGAGACCTCCAAAGGTCCATCAGTTGGTACTCTAAACTCTGCCCTAGCAAAAACAACATCTGAAGAGAAATTTTCTCCTGCTACAGGAAGCCCACTTACTTTATAAATTTGTTCTTCTATTACAGCCACCATCAGACCCCATACTGAAGCTTCCCCTTCTAAAAGAGTTCTTAAAAATTCACCAATAGCTTCCTCATTGAAAGAATTTAACATCAAAAAATAGTTTAGCCAACCACAATTACTAAATGCCTGAATTGTTTGAGGATTTTGTGTTATGAGCTCATGAGCTATAGGCTCATGTCTTACAAATTGACCACCCATATTCACAAATTACCTCTACTAAGACTCCAAAAACTCAAACCTTTTCTGAAAATTCAAAAGAAAATTATTCTACTCTGCTTCTTTTTGTCTTGTCGTCACTTTCTCTTCTTTTCCAAGAATGACTCAAAAGATAATTGCATGTAATGATTGTTAGGAACTACTCATATCAACCAGTTAATATTGTTTAAGATAAAACACATAGCCATATTTGGAAAGTACAAGAAGAAATAAAAATATCTTATTAGTTGTGACAGTGACATAAGAAAAGGTTTGAAATGGATTATCTTGCCCCCTACTTAAAAGTTGACATGTGTCCACACATGTGCTAAAGGATAGGAAAAGAATGGGTGATAAAGAATGATATGTACATAGCAATTGTTGAATAAATGAAATAAATAAATAATGTGATTAACAAAAGATATGACGTACCTTTTAATTAATGCTCGTACGTGTAGGGAAAAATCACAGTGCACCATGAATTGATAGCTGGAATAAAAACTATGAATGAGGTGGTACGTAGGATGGATGACGTGGAAGAAAAGAGAATGAATGGCGGTGATGGACAAAAAATAGAGAACATGGCTTCCTTTAAAAGGAAACCTTTATTATGGGCATGCAACGTGGAATTTAAAGAGATGCTGCAAGAGAAAGATCGAAGCCTTTCACTACAGGAAGATCAGTGGCCTTATTTGAAACAAACTGCTACATAAATTCATCTTTGGATGCTGGCTTATGATACAACCAAAGACGATGTCCATTAACCAGTAGCTTGAATCAAACTAGATCTATTGTGGTTAACTACACTGAGCCATTATCATATACATTTTCTATTTCATAAGGACCAAGCCATCATGTGGTTAGTTTACCTTCATTTTATTTGTATCTGGAGTCATAGAGCAACGCCCAGTCACCAACAAAGAATTGCTTAGTTCAACTATGATTGTCATGCCATTTCTTTCTTTATTGTTGGATAGTTTCAGTATGTTGTAGGGCAACTTTCTTTAGCTCATCCAGTGCATTCAGTTGCAGGAGGCGTTCCTTTTGAGCCTCAAAAATATCAATGTTAAGCTCGAGAGCAGTCCTTAAGGTCTTATGCTCAAACTCAATTGGAATTATGGTAGTTTTACCATAGAGTAACTCAAAAGGAGTAAACCCTGTAGCTATTTTCCATGTTGTCGTATAGGCCCAGACTGCTTCAGGAAGGCGACTGCTCCAATCCTTCTTGTGTAATTGGACTGTCTTTGTAAGGATTGCCTCAATTTCTCTGTTGATAACCTCTACCTGACCATTAGCTTGAAGGTGATAGGGGCTATACTTTCTATGCCTGATCTTATAATCATTCATCAATGTAGTCATTAAATTGTATGTAAACTAAGCTCCTTGATTAGTAACAAGTTCCCTTGGGACTCCAAACTGAGTAAAAATATGCTCATATAGGAACTCAACAACTTTATTGTCATGGGCATGTGTCATTGCTTTCACTTCCACCCAACTGGTTACATAATCAGTACACACCAAAATGTATAAATTCCCATTGGATGTAGGATCAATAGGCCCAACAAAATCCATGCCCCATTTATTAAACAAACTGACTACCACTTGTGGTTGCAGGGGAATTTCATCAGACCTTGTTGGTCTCCCCATATGTTGACATCTGTCACATTTGCTGGTGTTAGATACAACATCTTTGTGTAGTGTGGGCTAGTAATATCCTATATTAAGCACCTTCATAGATGTTCTCTTGGATGTAAAGTGCCCTCCACATGGCTCATCATGATAGGCATGCAAAATTTCATAGGTCTCATCTTCCCTCACACATCTTCTCATGACTTGGTCAGGTCCTATATAAAATAAAGTCTGCAATCCATGAAAAGTTAAAACTTTTCTCAACCAGAAATTTCCTTTCCTTTGGCGAGAAGTGTGCTAGAATTTTGTTGGCTGCTAAATAATTTGCAATATCTGCATACCATGGAGTTTGAGCAGCAATAAAAAATAGATGCTCATTAAGGGAGCTATCATCAATTACCTTAGAAGTGTCAGGTGTAGGTGTTTGAAGTCTTGACAAGAAATTAGCCACCACATTAGCTCGGTCTGACTTATCAATAACTATGATATCAAATTCCTACAACAATAGGAGCCATATTGCTAATCTGCTAGATATGGCAGGCTTATTCATGAGGTACCTTATTGCTGCATGATCTATATGAACAAATATTTGGTAACCAGTGACGTAATGCCTAAACTTGTTCAGGGCATACACTACTGCTAGCAATTGTTTCTCTGTGGAAGTATAGTTTAATTCAAGACCTTGAAGGTTTTTGCTAATGAAATATATGGCATGCTCAATGGAATTCTCTTTCCATCCTAAAACTACCCCTATGGCATGATCGGAAGCATCTGTGTGTATATGAAAGGGAAGACTCCACTTCGATCCTTGAAGAACAAGTGCCTGAGTAAGTAGGTTCTTAAGCTGCAGGAAAGATTTGTCACAAGCCTCAGTCTAGTTAAATTCAGAATCCTTGGTCAATATGACATATAATGGACTGGCTATTTTGTTGAAATCTTTGATAAATCTTCTATAGTATCCAGCATGTCCTAGGAAACTTCTAACATCCTTTTATTTTGTAGGTGTTGGCAAAGTTATAATAACTTCTTTTTTTTTAGGATCAACCTGAATTCCTGCCTGAGAGACATGATGGCCTAAAATAATTCCCTCTTGCATCATCATAAAGCATTTCTCACTATTCAAAGACAAATTCTACTCCTGACATCTTTTCAACACTTTTTCCAAATTGGCTAATGCTTCTTCATAAGTAACTCTATAAGTAGTAAGGTCATCCATGTAGATTTCCATAGAATAATGAGAAATGTTAGCAAAAATACTTATCACTACCCTTTGAAATGTTGTAGGTGCATTACATAGTCCAAAAGGTCAAACAGAGTAGGAAAAAGTACCCCATGGACTGGTAAAAGTTATTTTGTCTTGATCCTCAGGGGCGATTCTAATTTGATTATAGCCACTATATCCATCCAAAAAGGAGAAATACTTTTTCCCAAACAATGAGTCCAGTACTTGGTCAACAAATGGCAGTGGAAAGTGATCATTTTTAGTTGTCGTGTTCAGCTCCCTGGAGTCCACACAAACTCTCTATTTTCCACATTTTTTAGGGACAATCACCAATGGAGATACCCATTGGCTATCTAACATGGGGTAGATAAAACTAGCATCAAGCAACTTTTGGAGAAATGTTTTAACTATTTCCCTAAGTGCTGGGTTTATCCTCCTTTGAGGCTATCTAACAGGTAAACAATCTTCCTTAATGTAGATCCTATGAGTACAGAGCTGAGGATCTATTCCCTTTGTATCCCCATAATCCCATGCAAAAGCTGTGTGTTGATCTTGCAGCATTGTGACTAGGGCAGCTTGTTGAAATTGAGGCAACTTATTATTGATGTTCATACAGCAGCCTAGAGATACTTCTACTTGCTTTGTAAGATCATTCATGGAGGCTAATGAGAAAGGTAGTGTATTTATTTCATGTGGAATAAAGTTAGGATAAACTATAGGAGATTCAAGTGACAAGCACTCAGAGTTCAGTTGTTGCAGGAAACACTGTTGATGACAACTATCTGCAGCAGATGGGCTACTCGAACTAGGGTTGGACTACAAAATGTGTAAAAGCATGTCATCCTAACTCTAGAGTTGTGAAAATGGATTAGTTTTCAGTATCATTAGGTGGGCCAATGAATTAACTTCTTTAGTTTCCTCTCCTAAATTTGACCAAGATGGTTGAGACAAGTCTGGTTGAGGTTTGACAGGTGGATATAAAGCCAATTTATTTCTTGACTAACCATTATAAATTGTTATATATTTTGAATGAAATCCTATAAAAGCATCAGCCGTAGCTAACCATGGTCTACCTAGGATAATAGGATATCCTCTCAAAGTTTCCTTATTGGACAATATGGTGAAGTCTGCTAGGTATTCCCAAGACTCAATGGTGACAATGATATCTTCTACCACTCCATCAGGTTTTACTGTTGAACTATTAGCAAGTTGTAGGACAGTAGGTGTAGACTGAAATGTTGGGATTTTCAAGCACTCCATTGTATACTTGGTCATTACATTGATGGCTGCACCAAGGTCTATCAAAACATTTTTTACTATTTGGCCATTAATATTTATTTGTACCACAAGACTCCCAGGGTTAATATATTTTGGAATGACTATCTTCCCCAACATAATATCTGCTAATTATCCTAGAATATGGATAGTTTGGTGATCCTTTTTCTTTCTTCCTGGTTTCTTTAAACAAGCCTCCTTAATGGCTTTTCCATAAATTGGAACATCTTTAATGGCTTGAAAAAGGGGAATTTGAATGTGTACATTCTTTAGCTGATCCAAAATATCAAAAAGTAGGATATTCAATTGAACTTTATGTAGTAATTTGCAATCTCTAAGGAAAAGGTGATTTGGCATGATGTTGCAGGATAGGTTCCTTAGAGACAGTATTTGATATAGGTATATGTTCTACAGAATTAGTAGGTTTCTCAGATGGAGAATCTGGAATCTCTATAATTATAGGCGGCTATGGAGCAAGAAGTGTGGTTCCAGATCTAAGATGGATATTATGAATATTTAGGGAATAAGCTGGATACTGATTGGCTTCTGCTAAATACATAGGTTGATGTTGATGCTGCTTGTTATTATTAGGGTTTGGCAATGGTTGAGCAGGCATATGGTTTTGTTTTGGAGGGCCATTATTTGTTGCAGGTGCTATGGGAGGTGGCATGAGAGCTAGAGGTTGTGGCTAATGAAGCTGTAGGGAGCCAAGAGATTGGCTATGCCATTGTTGTGGACTTCTCCGTTGAAGATTCTACTGCCAGTTACTTGGGGGTGGAGTCCATTGTCCTTGTGGATGCTACCAACCTCCTTAAGGAGATTGCCATTGAGGACTCTGATAGCTAGGATAGTGAGGTTGATAAGTATTCCAAGGTGGTATTGAGCCATATGTAGCTTGCCATTGGTTATTGTAATTAGAATAAGGATTACCAAAAGTCAAAGGGTCTTGAGGCATACCTTGTCTTTGAACCCATGGTCACCTTTGTGCAATGAAGAATACTTGTTCATCATCACCTTCTACCATCTTAAAGTCAGTAGGTAACTGCTTAGCCTCTAGGTTAGCCACCATCTTACATCTGCAATCATGTTTCTTCTGTCTACAATGTGGACAGAACTCAGCCAAGATTGCTTTAGCTTCCTCATGTTTCTTCCTAGCTTGCATAGTATCCAACTATATAGCCATATTGTTTATGATATCCTACTTGAAGTCAGATAACAAATTTTTGATCTCCATCCATGAAACTCCATTAGTAGAAGACTTTCCCACTATGGTTTGATGACCTCTACCCTTCTTAGTAATTGCTCGAGAGTAGTTGAGACATATTTTCTTGATATCATCCAAAGGAAGTTGTGTTATATCTCCTCCTCCCATAAGGTCCAAAGCATCTATACAAGTATCACTGATTCCTCTTAGGAAGAGTAGTTTTCGAGATTCTTCATTGAGAGTATGGTCTGAATTATTTTTCAAGGAAAACAAGAATCTTGAGATATAGTCTTCCAGACTTTCATCCTCCTTTTGTTGAATTCTAAATATATCATCTCCCTTACTACCACTCTTACAATGTATTCCTTGTATTTCTCAAGAAATTTTGTTTGCATGGCTGCCCAACTATCAACAACACTCCTTCCCAAACTCATGAACCATCTAAGAGCTCCTTCTTTCAAAGTAGCAGGAAAAATTTTCAACCTGTGAGCATCTAAAGTGTAATCATAGCTATGACAAAGGATGTCAAACTCAAACAAGAAAGTATCTGGGTCCTTTGTAACTAGTCCATAGAACTTGGGAAGCAATGAAGAAGGAATATTTTTAAGGTTATCATTATGTTGCTGGGAAATGATGGGAAACTCAAAAGCAAGAGGTTCATTAGGTGGATTTTGTGCCATATTTACTTGATGGAGTATCAAAGCAAATGGATTTTCTTCAGGTTCTTTGTCAGCTGAGTCAAATGGTAATTCAACAAATAGGTTTTCAACAAATGGATTGATATCTTGGTCTCCTTCTTCCTCAAATAGATTACATATTGGTTTAGGATTGTTATTAATGAATGGAAGGTCAGGGAGGAATCTTCCAAGAGTGTCTCTTCTTCTATGCATGCAATAGAATGAATGGTGAATTGAAGGAATTTTGAAAATGCTTGAATAACAGACTAAACTACTACTAACAATGACTTATGACAGGTTCTTCGCTTGACATCAAACCTGACAATGGTGCCAAAAATGGTCGTGCCCACAAAAGGATATAAAAGTCACCACAAATCCTAACCTTGGAATTGGACATTCGAGCAAGCGACTAACATCTTCTTATTGTCGTTCATTTACTTTGTCAAACTAGGGAATGTATACTTGAAATGGAGCAGCATTGTATGTGCACTAAGAATCAGTTTTAGTCATGATTTACCATAAATAAATGCATGAAAATAATTCTACTTATGCTATAGGAATGTAATATGAATCCTTCTAAACTTAATCAAAGCAAAAACCATAACAACTATAACTGAGAAACAAACTATGAACTAGCCTTATGTTGTAGGAACAAACACAGGGATAAAGAGTTAAAACATCCACTAGCAATAAAAGTAGAGATATTAAAAATACGTCATGATATTCAAATTATGAGCATATCCTGAGCTCATCAGTATGCACTCACAAACATATAGGTGGCTAAGGGGAAATTCATGCCGCTCAGTGGGCTTGCCGCTCAACCATATCAAAGTTATACCTCATGGTAACTTTAATAAGGTTCCACAAAGACAATGTTGGTTCGTGCTTCATGAGACAAGAAAAGCTTTGTATGCTTGGAAATCATGAACAAATGCAAGGGTACCACAGGCATGCAAGTTGTGTTATGCAAGGTGGTAAAAATGTAATGTAAATTGCAAAATATGTTCAAAGGGTTCTTGTTAAGTTCACGCAAGGTCTATCACTTAGGGAACATTATGTCTAATGTCTCCAAGAGAGGACTGATTAAATAATAGTATATTCACAACTTAGGGGATGTAGTGCATCACATCAAGCCAGTAAGATGAATGCAATATGCTAAGATAGATCACACTTATGAAGGACATCATACCCAATGTCATACACAAAGTGACAAGGCGACACTAAGAACCAAAAATGCAAATAAAATGATACCAATGTATGCCCCCCACTTTAAAGGAATTGCCACACATTGTTATGTGAGCAATTACTTTAAATTAGCAAAGGAAAAATGCAAAAAGAAAACAAGACATGAGAGCCAACTTGCAAAATCCCTATGCTAAGTCATATGTTTCTAAGTTAGGCTGCTTCATGTAAATGAGAAAGAAAACAAAAGAAAGGGAGTTGCGCCCCAGAAAGAAACACACCAAAAACATAAGGGATCTATGGTTTTGGGGTCAATATGTTTGTTTCTGCAATGTTTTTTTTATTATACATCTCATAATTGCCACCAATCCCCAAAGCACATAGAACTGGAAGAATGAAACAAAGAGAGTGGAAACAAAAGAAAAATAAAGTTCATTTTGGGTCAACATGGAAGACGCATTCCAGTCTCAATGATTTGTACCATGAAAAGGAAAACACAAGCAAAATGAAAATTAAAAGGAAAAAGAAAAGAAAAAGATTTTGGGTCAAGATGAAAGAGACATTTTGGTCTCAATGCCTTGTGACATCCTCAAAAGGAAAAGCACAAGAAAAGATAAATTAAAAAGGAAAAGGGACAATTTGGGTTAACATGGAAAATACATACAACATCTCAACACTTTGCATCATCCCCAGAATAAAAAGAAAAAACCAAAAAGAGGAAAAAGGGCCATTTGAGGCAACATGGAAGAGACATAGGGTGTTTTAATGCTTTGTTTCATCCCCAAAAGGGAAACACAAAACAATCTATGACATATAGAGGAATAGAGGTACAAATAGAGGAAGTGTACAAAGAGAGAAAGAGAATATCAAACACACATTATAGGGAAACACAATACTCACATAAAATCAAATGAAAATGTAAAAGGATTTACTAATCCAAATACAAGTTAACCATTAACTAAGTTAGTGGCTTCACAACTTCAAGTGGGATAAAAAAAAGATGAATACGTAGTTAAGAGACAAGAACCAATGAATTACTATGATAATGCTAACAACCTCTTTCCCCCCACCAAATATGAGGCAAGGATGAGCCAAGAAAGGTGATGGGAGGGATCAAGCAGTAGTGAGAATGAAAATTTCTATAACTATGACAAGATGAAAGGAGCTTTTTTTAAGGGATGATGGGAATGGATTCAGTACTAGTGAAGTGATACTTGTTCACTATGTCATTCAATGTCCAACATTCTTTATTGTGATTTCCAATAACATGATGATATTGTAAAATGGTATGTTAGAATCTTTTAGATGGATGACCTACCTATTCATAGGTTATAAGAGTATAAGGCCCTTGTTTAAAAGCAGTTGAAGTTTCCTTTCACATTTAGGTGGAGGATGAGTTTCAAGAAACTTGAGCTTTTTCAACTTGTAATGTCATCTTCATTTGCTAGATTCTCCTTTTTCATGAATGGAAGGAGGAAGAGGACCCTTCGGGATCCTAGCATTCTTGTCATTAGAATTAGGTAATGGTCATTCACATGGAAGGAGAATGTTCAAATCAGGAGGAGAATGAAAGATCACTATACCATAATCTCGAGGTCTCCAATATTAAAAAGGGAAATTACTGTTATAATGAGGATCTTGATAACCTAATCCTATTGTGTTATCTTCTTGTGGTTTTTGTTTGAAAAGTTGGTGAATGTTATGTTTTTTATGTTGTATCACAACCTTGTTTACTTAAATAGTCAAGCCCTTGTCATAGGTTTTTTCAAGATTGATGGTAGTGTTTGTAACTTTGTTATCATAAAATTTTTGAGGGTGTGGTTGTGTATAGGAACTAGGTATAACTAATGGAGGGAACATAGCTCCTTCATTATTTTTAGGTTGAATATAGTCAAATGTATCAGGGGGTGCAATAGTAGGGAGGTTTTGTGACTTCATGGATGGGTAAAATGTTGCATTGGATTCAAGGTTATTCAGAAATTCATTTAAAAAACTTGTTTGTGATATCATCATCTTGTCCAATGATGTCTACATCAGGAGGAGGAATTCGTGAGGATTTGGTGGAGCACGAGGAAGCTTAAGATCATTAGTATCACAACCGAAGGCACAATTGGACATGTCAACTAAGGATTTCAAGGAATTCCAAAACTTATTAAAGGAAAACCTGGACATGATGCAAGGAAATTAGATGTAAGAAATTTTTTTTTGGAAAGTATGATAGGGTAAATTAATAGAAAATAGAAGTATAGAAAATAACCAGAAATTACCTGAAAATACAGTGCAAAATATGCAAAAGGACTAAGTTGCCCAGGGTGGCAATTTAGTTCTATTGATGGTTTTTTGTGTTTTTTTAGAATTTTTAAATGCAATTATATCACTTTGAGATGAAAAAAAGGAACTATAGTATGTAAATGCAAATTTATTGTGTTTTGTGATGCAAAAATGATGCAATAATGCAAGCTATGTGAGCTTTTGAGTAATGCAATGTTAAAACCCTAGGATGCAATTTAATCAATGAGAGATGCAATGGAAATGAAACCTAGGATGAAATTTTAAAATTAGAAAGGAATATGTTCAAATCATAGGCTCACCAAAATGTAAATGATGATTTTGGTTTTCCCTCACAATGCTTTGCTTCTCCTAGGCTTTTTAACCTAAAAAGAGAAAGGGTATTGGATGGGGTCCCAAAATGCAAAGATTTACACTCAAAGTCTATGTAAATGAGATGTATTGTGCATAATTAAAATATTCTAATGCTCTATTTTGAAATTGAAATAATCTAATGATGCGAAACTTAGAAAATACAAAGTGTTGGAAAACACAATGTGATATGCAGAAATGCCTAAAAATACAACTAAATGATGAAATAACAGAACAAAATGAAAGAGGTACACCTAGAATCTAAAGCTTGATGTTGTAAGATTCTAAAATCCTTTAAAATTAGTTGAAAATGCTAATTGGGACACTTATGCTAGGTGGGGTGACTTAGTCCCAATTTCATGAAACTTTGCTAGAATGAGAACCTACTAAATAGGTATCTAGAAACGTCAAAATTAGGTTTCAATCCTAGAAGTGGGACTAATCCGCCACTAGTAGCAACTTAGTTCTCTTGCAATTCTCGAGAAATTTAGGACATAATATTGTAGCCTCAAGTCTACACTTTTTTTTTAATAGGTGTTTGCACTTGATTCTATAGAAAATATGGTAGAAAGCCTCTCCAAGCTTGAACTAGGCTTGTGTTGACTTGATTGAATTTTTACACTTTTTTACCACCTTTCAACACCTAATTTCCTTATAAATCTGCATACAAAATTCTACAAACACATAAGCAAAAGGGGAAAAATGTTGAGGGTTAGAGAATAGGGGTTTTCCTTGGTCAAACCCCACTTTGGTAATAAAATCATAAACAATGAAATGAAAAGAGTATGATAAATAGATAACATGAAAATTTCATAAAACTACCACACCATTGATGCTCAAAATCTGGAGATATGCAATGAAGTGCTCATATAGATTGACTTAATAATGTTTGATTTGCTTGAATGATTTATGAGTGACTTGATGAGTTCTTTGATGCTTGTGAATTAGAAGAGTGTATGAGGAGATGTAAAATGAGGGGAAAATTGGTTATTTCTACATGATTTTATTAAAATTTCTTGAAAGTAACACATCATAGGCCGATCTCAAGGGTTAGAGCACAAATTCTCGCTATAATTTTAAAATTATTTTGAGTTTTGTGCCGAAAAGGACTAAGTCACCCCTATTGGTGACATAGTGCCACTTAAGAAAATAAAATGTGTCTCTGGAATTACGGGGCATTAAAATTTGTTCAACAAAAATATTCTCAACAACACACTTGAAAACAACTGGAAAGTCCATTAAGGGGTCAAATAAAGAATAAGAAAGGTTTAAATAGTGAAATTAAGCCTAGAAAAGTGTGAAACCTTGTTACAAGACTTTACAACACTTCAAAATAGGACTTAATAAGTGGTGAAAAGGTGATTTTTAGGTGAATTGTAATGAATAGAGTCTAGAAAAGTGTAGAAATATTTTACAACACTTCACAACACCTTTAGGAGAAGCCATAATTTGAATTTTCAAGATGTAATGTGAATGTTTAAGCCACATTACAACATTAAATCAAAGAAAAATCAAGTCAAAGTCCATTAGAAATACCCAAGTGAGCATAAAAATTTCAACTATACATTTTTGGAAACACACTATTAAATATGAAAAATGGGTGCATGCAATCGATGGAGAAATATATACTGTTGAAAAGAATCAAACATGGGAATTAGGGAAACTTTCACAAGGAAAAGAGGTGATTGGAGTGAAGTGGGTTTACAAAAAAAAATTGAATTCAAATGGTGATGTGCAAAAGTATAAATCATGGCTTGTAGCCAAAGGTTATTCACAACAACTGGGATAGACTACAATGAGAGATTTGCACTAGTTGCTCCTTTAGACATTGTGAGAACAATATTGGCCATAGAAGCTCAAAACAAGTGGGTAGTATATCAAATGGATGTGAAATCAACTTTCTTAAATAACATTTTTGAAGAAAAGGTCTATGTGGACTAGCCACATAGGTATGAAATTATGGGACATGAAAACAAGGCTTATGGACTCAAGAAGGCACTCTATGGCCTTAAAAAAGCTCCAAGGGCATGGTATAGTAGAATTGATTCTTACCTTTTGCAAAATAGATTCAATCGGTAGAGCAGTGAACCTACATTGTATACCAAAATGAATGATGAAGGTGAGATTATAATTGTTTTTTTTATGTTGATGACTTGGTATTCAAGGGTGATCTATCAATCGACATGTTCAAATCAGATATGGATAAAAAATTTGAGATCAATGATTTGGGTTTAATGAAGTACTTTCTTGCGTTTGAGGTGAATCAAAATGAAAATGGTATATTCATCTCTCAAACAAAATATGAAATTGACATTTTGAAAATTTTTAATATGACGAACTCCCCACCACATATTGTCATAGGTTTGAAATTGAGAAAAGATA
Organism: Sequoia sempervirens; assembly: GCA_007258455.2. Lineage (NCBI taxonomy): Eukaryota > Viridiplantae > Streptophyta > Pinopsida > Cupressales > Cupressaceae > Sequoia > Sequoia sempervirens. The sequence continues at coordinate 275,396 of VDFB02278576.1, forward strand.
AAAAATGAGTAGATGTAAATCCAACTTTGTACAAAAAAATTGTTGGAAGCCTTATGTACTTAATAGCCACAAGGCTAGATATAATGTTTGTAGTTAGTCTCATTTCAAGGTTCATGGAGTCTCCAAAAGTTTGGCATTGGCATGTAGGAAAGAGTATTTTGAAATATGTTAGTGGAACAATGAACTATGGAATTCTTTACTCAAAGGAAAGTGATTTCAGCTGATAGGATACACTGACAATGATTGTGTAGTGAGTGTAGATAATAGGAAGAGCACTTCCAGTTATGTTTTTCATTTTAGATTAGGTGTAGTATCATGGGCTTCAAAGAAACAACCAATTGTTACTCTTTCATTAGCTGAAGCTGAGTATGTAGTAGCAATAGGATTAGCATGTCAAGTGGTTTGGATGAGAAGAATGTTGAAAGGTTTAAAGCATGAACATGAAGAGAAAACAAAGATATATTGTGATAACAACTCAGTCATAGCATTGCCAAAGAATCTAGTTTTTCACAAAAGAAGCAAGCATATAGACACAAGATATCATTTCATTAAGGAGTTTATTAACAATGGAGAAATCTATTTGGAACATTGCAAATTAAAAGATCAATTTGTGGACATATTCAAAAAACCATAAGGAAAGGAAAGTTTTGTGCATCAACAAAAAAATTTGGGTATCATTGATGGAAATTGTGATTAAGGGAGAGTGTTGGAGTTAATCTCCAATTGCCTAATTTAATTCTTTGTATACTTTTCTATTTTCTTTCTATTAAATCTCTCCTACAAATTACGTGCCTTCCTACTCACTATAAAATAGGAGAGTTTCTGGTAAAGAAAACTATATATAATCTTCATTGTAGATCTTCACATCATAGCATATTTAATATTTTGGGTTTTTGTTGTTGTCCCAAATTTTTTGAGCATACGAATAGAGGGAAGGCCATATAAAATATATAAAAAATGAAAAGAAGAGTCTATACATATACAACAGGGGAAGTTTTGAAAGGACAACATATTTTAGAAACCAGAGTAGAGTAATAGCCAGACAATGGAAATGTTTTGTGGGATTTGTATGAAAGACCAGTAGCTTTGTTTTATAGATTAGACTTGTATAGTTTTTAATATATATGAATGAATTCATATATGCAATATTGAAAGAAAGTTATTTTTAATCTCTATTTTCTTAGAATTTTTTTCTCTTCTTTGTTTGTTTTCCTTTCTTTCTTCATCTACCTCTAGCCATTATTGAAATCTAGCCATTCCCAACTCCCACATTTGTCCAACACAATATAATATCTTATGCAGATTTTTATTGTGAAATGGAGGACATTCATACTCCCAAAAAATTTATTTTAGTCCATAAGTGGTATATAACCATTGCATGAATCTAGGAAAAAAAATGTTGAGCATCTATCATTGGCTTGGCAAGTTATATGGTTCATTATTATCTGTCTGCAACTCATCATAAATTTCCAAACATGTGAGCCCCCACCTATTTTTTCCAGCATTATTATCCTTTTTGTATCTGTCAAATCTAGATATTTGTTCTGCAAGATTTTACACCAAAGTTTTGTGGAGAATCGATACATCTTTCATTACTCCCAATTCTATATTTTGGTCTTTGAAGTTTTTTATTCCAACTTCACCATCATTCTATACCTTACAATATCCTAATGGATTAGGGGAATCCTCCTCTATTAATGTTCAAGCCATCCCAAAGGAATTTTTCTAGTTTGATTTCTAGTTAGGATGAGACCTTTGGTTTTAGTTGCATGCAAGACATGCTATATATTGTTATCACTAATAGAACTACCTTCACCATCATTATGCGGCCTTCCAATGTTAGCAAAATCAACCTCTCCATGCCACTAATTTATCACTATAATTTATCATTATTTTTTCCCATAAGCATGATCTTATCATGCCTTAAAAAATTAGTATGCCAAAGTATTTACATGGGATTTTATCTACCGTATAGTCCATTAGTAACACTATCCTTCTCTGGAGATGTTTTTTTTTAGTTAAGGAATTTATTTTCATTTATCTTTATTTATCAATTGGCTAGAAAATTTAACTTACTTTTTCCTCATCCAACATGATAGCCCTGTAGTGAACCATATCATTTTCCAATTGAAGAAAGGTTTAAGGGGATCCATGCTTCTTGCAATTTTCAGACCTTACTACCTCCCTTCCAAATGAGTCATATCAATTACTCTACTGAGAGTCTCAACCATAATACAAAAGGGAAGGGAGACATTAGATCTCCCTAATGTAATCCATTGGAACTTTTAAAGAATCTACTAGAATAACCATTAACCAATATGGAATATCTCAACCAGGAAACACAATAGATTTTTTTTTTCAATCTATTCTTAAATATAATCAATTTTTTTCATTACCTTACATAAAAATCCCCATAAAAATGATTTTATGATTTTCTTACATCCAACTTGACAATCATGGTACTCAAATGGTCTTTGTATATTATGTGACATGCCTTACTGGCAATGATTATGCTATCTACAATATCTCTATCCAGTGTGAATCCACTTTGATTTATCAATGTTAATGTGAAATTACTATTAACACTATACTTAAGCCCACTTAGGTCTGAAATATGAGGTTAGACAACTTCTTGTCTAACTAAATGTGCAAATATTGAGACTTCTAGAGGTTACCAAGTTCTTTGGTAAACCTTATGAGCTACATGTTTGAGGTTGGAAGCATTTCCATCTTACCTCAAAGTTCACTCAACACCTGGCACACAAAGTTGATGAATTGGTCATGGTTTGTTGATTTGCACACTCCAAGTGTTCCTAAAGTTGACACCTATAGGAAACTTTTCTACTCATTTGTGTCGCCTTATGGGACACTTGTCAATTCACCTCATAGGTGGATTGCCTCATCCTTGCCTAGATAAGCAAGGTATTGTACTCATTATCTATTAGGTCAGATAAATACAATCTATGCATTGTTCACTTGTGCTTGTCATTTCATCACATAGATCTTCCTATCTCTAATACTCAAAATTATATTACCCAATGTCTTTTTCAATATGTTCCCCTTGTTTTTTATAATATTTGTTATATCATATTGCATAGTGATATGGGACGATTTTCCTCAAAGGGCACACACCTCTCCTTCAAAATTAGTGCAATAATAGTGTTATTTGTCTAATAATTTTTATTTTTTTTCTTAAAATCTTTGATCTTAATTCGAAAACCTCTATCTCTAAAAAGTTTCAAAACCTTTAGTAAAATAATGCTAGGAAACTGTATGGACCTAACAATTTATCCAGCTATATTTGGAAAAATGCCACCCTAGCTTCCTCTGGAGTAAAAGGAGTAAGACAAATCTCATTCTCCACTTCTATTATGAGACTTGGAATGTTATTTAGTATATCCCTATAATAAAATGTATCCATTGTACCAATCTATTCCAGTAGATTCTAAAATAATTTAGTTCCTTCACCTTAAATATCTTCTAATGTTTCAATCAAACTACTCTTGTTGTTTTTCAGCGCAGTTATTTTGTTCTAGTCCCTTCTTATTTTTTCTATATTATGGAAGAATTTTGTGTTGGAATCTCATTCAAGTAGCCATATCTATTTTAATTTCACTTGCAATTATTCTAATTCCCTATCCAATATTACATTATAATCCTTCAATAGGGCTTTTTCCAGATGGTAATCTTTTTGAAGAATCTTGTGTATCATAATTTTATAATTTAATTTTTCCAATTCTTCCTCAATCCTTTATTTTTCTACAAAGATGTTTTTAAATGATGCTTTGTTTCGTTCTATTAACTTACATATGATGTGCTAAAATTTACTTTTCAATATGAAACTTTTGGTGTTGATATAGTAATGGGCCAATTTCCACCATTGTTTAGTTTTCTTCACTAGCTCAGATATCTTGAACCACATTTTCTAAAATTTGAATGAGCTTATGATCTCACCATTATAATTTTTTATAGTTAACTCCACTCGCATGTGATTTGAGAGTGAGAGAAAAATAATCCTCAATAGTGGAATATAATTTAAGTCAAGCTAATCTTGGGACTAAAAAAGTAGTCTAATCCTTCCATTGTCTTAGTGAACACTTATCTCCTATTCATCCACATGTATGAGATGTTCTTAATCTAGGCATCCAAAAGATCAATGGATAAGAAAAAATTCTTCAAATTTCTCATCTAGATGTGGGGACCCAACCTACTCCCCCCCATTTTTCTTTTGTACTCACAACTACATTGAAGTCTCTTCCCAAAGTTATCCTTCTCCCATTAAATTTTGGTACTAGCTTGCTTGGAGTTTCTCAAAGGGTGGACTTATCTTGACTTTTGATAAGACCATATATATTAAATAACAAAAAATATGAATTGGCATTTAGATATCTTACCTCACTAAGCATCCAATTCTTCTCCATTTTTTTTTTTTGTATATGAATTGAAGTGTTATTCATTCATCATAAAATGACAAGACCACATATTGATCCACAAGCATTTGAGTATGATTAATCCCAACTTGTCATCTTGAAAATTTTGTCCCTTCTCCCTCAAGCTTGGTTTCCTGGATTACAACCACATATGAGTTGGATTTTTCTATTTGGTGCTTGATTAAAAGCATATTTTTTTAGGGGAATTCAAGCCCCTAAGATTCCAAGTTAGAAGCTTCATCATTTCCTAAGGGAGGGGTCCCTCCCTTAGCATTCAATAGAATTTTTTTGAAACTAGTTATACCATTATTTGAATTCCTTCCCTTCTTGTTGGTCACACTTGATTTTATCCCTCGTATCTAAGAGTTCATTGATGAGATGCATCTTGTATCTATAATTCCTATTTTCAAAATCACCCTCCTATTTGTTGTCTATTTCCAAACAATGGCTAGGCTCCTTAGAGACTAAGTCTATCACTTGAAAATAATGCAATCCCAGATTCCTTCTCCTTGGTGGGATTGATTACAACTCACTCAATCTACTTTATCATTAGTTCAACCAAGCCATAGTGAATAGATTTCTCCATTGATTTTATCTTTTGTGGGTTCACAACTGGTTCTTCCTTATTCTTATTTGTGTCCAATTCAACCACCTTTTTTCTTTTGATGTTACCTTCTTGCTTTTTACTTCCTTCCTCAAATATTTTCTTTTTTATTGGTTGATTCTTCTTTCTCATCCAAGACTCCCTTTTTTCTATTTTCCTTGTGCAATACAAACTTGTGTGATCATACTTTCTACAATTTAAATAAAAAAGTTTGTTTCTTCTACCTCTACCACTTGAATCTAGATGCCTTGTGTGGTTTTTATTTTTTCACCATAGAATCTTCTAATTACCACTACTTCAATCCTCACATATAGATATGAATTATATTCAAGTAGAGGTATGTCTATGTCAATTAGGGTTCCTAGGGTATCTTTGGAGTTACAAAAGGAAAGTTTTTTGGATACATGATCTTAGAAAATGGAATTTCAATAGACCTCAAACACATCCAAACTATTCTAAAAATTTAGCTTTTAGGTAGCAAGAAGGAATTGAAGTCTTTCTTTAGAAAGATCAACTTCGTCAAAAATTTCATCATAGGATTTATGGAGATCATCAAACCATTGAATGCTATGCTGAAGCAAGATATTAAATTGGAATGGATGCCCGAAGCCAAGAAGTCTTTCAAAGAAATCAAGAAATAAATTGTTAATGCACTAGTTCTGGTCAATCCAAATTATCTGAAGCCATTTTACATTTACTCATTCACTTCAAACCACTCTTGTACTAACATATTGACACAAAAGGATGATGAAGGGAGTGAACTCCCTATTGTCTTCATGAGTACCACACTACAACATGTAGAGTTAAGATATCACAACATTGAGAAACAAGCATGTTTCTTGGTTAGAGGAGTTAAGAAATCATGGAATTAATCCGATAGTCAAGACTTTGTTAATGTAGAATGATCTGGGATAAAGGAGAGAAAATTTGACCATGATATTATAGGAATACGACATGGAGATTAAGCCAATGAAATTGGTCTGAGGGTGGGCCCTCACTCAAACAATAGTTGAAATAGGACCTGAACTCTCTTGGGGAGTGGTACAATGACATTGTCTACTATCTTTTGAACAAATGCCCATCTCAACTACAAGGAGTACAAAAGTGTGCTCTAATACTAAAGAGAAATCGCTACATGCTACACGTATCTATCTTGTACAAGAGAAATAACAAGGGGATCTATCTTAGATGCTTTGGAAAAGAAGAAGCAATTAGAGTACTAAGAAAATTTCATGAAAAATTTGGCACTGGCCATAGATCTGGCCCTTCAACTACCCACCAGATTCTATGGGTTGGGTACTACTAACTGATGGTGTTTAAGGATGTGCACAATCATGTCAGAACCTATCACATTTTGTACACCATTGCCACTAGGGAGAGCAACATTGTTATCCCATTACAACCAATCTTGGAGGTAAAGTTGTTCGCTTAGTGGGGACTCAACTTCATTGGTCCAATAAGCCCACCATCCTTTGCAAGCCACAGGTACATTCTAACCACTTTCAATTATTGCACTAGATGGAAAGAAGCAATAGCATGTAGGTAATGCACTATTGAAGTTATTACTAATTTCTTAGAAATATTTACTTTGAATCACTTTGGTTTCCTATTTTCCCTTGTGTATGATAATGGCCCTACCTTCTTGTTCCTTAGTTTTGCTAGTTGGGCCTTTAACTATAGCATTGTGCTTAAATTTTCTTCCAACTATTACCCTCAAGGAAATGGCCTAGCTGAGTTAACAAATTTAAAAATTTGATAACTGTTATCAAGAAACTATTTGACAAGAATCCCAAAGACTAGCACACCCAGCTACATTTTTCCCTTTGGACAAATCGAGCATGCCATAAGGCTACTTTGGGTGATTCCCCATTCCATCTCGTCTACGGCCTGGAGCCCATATTCCTCATCCATGTCAATATCCTCATGCTCTAGCTTCATAACACATACTATGATGAAGGAGACCATCAAGAATCTTGTTTAGCCAAGTTGTTACATTTAGAAGAATTATGTGACAGAGCAATTGAAAATTTCACAAAAAATCAAGGCATGGTAAAAATATGGTTTGTTCATCGAACCAAAGAAAAATACTTTAGGATAGCTAATTTAGTCCTCTGATAGGACAAGGCCCCTGAAAAGAAAGGGGGACATGAAAATTTTGACAAGATCTGGCTAGGCCTCTTTCAAATTTCAAAATTTTTAGGAGATAATGCCTTTCACATCAAGAGACTCACTAGAGAGGATGTCTTGTTACCTATCAATAGGAAGTACCTCAAGGATTATTTCCTTTCCTAAGTTGTTTGAGCTCATCCTTTCTATACAGGTATACATAGTTTAGTCTAGGCTCTTTTTCTTTGTTGCTTCGCGTTCACCTCTCTTTTTCTCACTTTCCTAGCTCTTGTTTATTTGAGGGTGTCTCCTTTGTTCTCAATGTAGGTCTGCTAATGCAGGCAGCCTCCATCTCGTCACCATCTCAAAAAGCTTATCCTTTCCTACTTCTCGCATTGCGAGTCTTGCCGAAGTTGTCTCATCCAAGTGCCAAGTGATTAAGCCTTCCTTGTGGGTCATTCCCTATGGGTCACCATCTACTCTTTGTTATCTCCTTAACACCACTCACTAGCAATGAATTCACTCCACCCACCTATGTCACAGACTCCGCAACCCTCTTCACCATTCCAAGTTCACAAACAAAAATGCAAAGTTAAGCATCCCTTGTGGGACACTCTTTGCGGGGTTCTTTCTGTGAACTACCCCACCTCCTTTGTCATTTCTTGACATACAAGTTACCCCATCCACATACACTATGGACTTCACCTAGGCCATTTCTCTCCAATAATTTCACAAAAGGACCAAGTTTGGTGGCCATGTGGACCATTCCTTGTGGACTATCGTCTATGACCCACCACTACTCGATTGTCATTGGTTAACATTGGTGTGATCCTTTCCACCTGCAACATGAAACTAGCATTCTCCATCACCATCTAAGCTCTTCCTAGAAAATGGACAATTTGAAGTGTTTTACAAGTCCGTTTGTGTAGATCGTTGTGTGCGAACCATCGTCTCACCCCTATAGTTCCTAATGGCCATCACATAATGGTTGTCCTCCAGTTCTGACCCACATGCCTCAAAGTAATCAAAATGTAGGAGATTAAATCATGTCATCCTGACCACCTTTGGGTCTCACATTGTAAAACTCCTCTTGTGGGTTTCCATATTTTGATCGTTGTTACTTAACGATAGAGCCATAATGTCCTTCTAGCCTCCAACTTCCACATACATAGAGTCTGCATTAACATAATGACCAATTAGGTTACTCTAAAGACCTTATAATTGATTTCCATATGCACCAAGTTGTCTCCTAAAGACTGTGACCACTGAATTCCTACTATGAGACTATGGCTATAGGTGGTTTTCTGCGAGTTTCCATGACTTTGGTACTATCTTGTTGTTGGTTATTCTTGATGGCCTCCAACCTAGGGAAACCAACGTCTCTAGGTCTGCATTGCTATATTTGATCCAAACAAGATTTTAGTGTTGAATATTGATGAATTTTATGATCTCCTAGTGATGAATTACTCCAGATCTAACCCTCATTTTGCAAGATTTGACTAATGCTTCCTTGATATGAATGTACTTACTACGTCTTTGTATCTAGGGTTTATGGAATTTGTTGTAGGTCCATCAAGAATGTTTTTCGAGAAAGAGAAGTGAAAGAAACCAACATTCCTACCAAGAGAGAAGGGGGAGAAGGATCAAATGAAATTCCAATTCCATGGGGTGGAGTGTACCTCCAAGATCACTTCCACCTAGGATTCCATCTTAGATACCAACCTTGGGCACGTGGATACAAATGAGTTTTGATGAAGGGAAATGATTTTCCCTACAATTGAAAATTCATGAAAAATTAGAGAATAGTCTTGCTAACGCATCCAACTTCCCACTCGTGCTTTTTGCTCTAGAATTAGTGATGGTTTGTAGAAAATTTTATTATAATAATAGAAAAATCATTGACCATAATGGAAGAGTTTTAGTATATTTTTCTATTAGATCCATAGGTAATACATTCCATATTCCCATATTTGACATAACGGAGGAAATAAAAAAGGGATATGTTGATAACATGTGGAAGGAGGACCCTCTAGCATGCAAGAAACTGATCAACCAACATTAGTTGAAGGAAAAGAGGGATAGTGCCACTAAGGTTCCCCAAGAACTCTTCATAAGAGATTTCCATGAAGAATATCACAACTTGATCACCCTACTCAGTAGGGTAATGGACCTCCCTACAGCTTCCTTCTTTGAAAAGTGGATGTTCTACTTCATCAAGGAGATCATCCAAGGTGAGACAAAGCTCCACTGGGTGAAGATAATTAGTGAAAACATGCATAATCATCTTATGGTTGTAAAGAAAATGTCCAAGTTCTACATGACCTCCTAGTTGGTGTACCTCCTAATAAAGCAGTTCCTATACAAGAGAATCTTTGTTGCAAATAACTCGAAACCTAGGAGAGGAGACCTGAAAGTATGCGACTTCTACCCTCAATTACAATAAAAAAAACTTCAAGAGGGAGTATCAGAGGGTAAATGATGCCTTCATTGGGAACATCATAAAACTCCTTGGGGGAGACTTAGAGTGAAGAGTCTCTCACAGTGCCAGAGCCTTCATCCTACAATTTAGGTATTTGTTCATACAATTTCAAAATTTTACAAACATCAAAATAGAGGGGTTCTTTGACAGGCCCTACAAGTTTCCATGCTACCCCAATGACTGCATGATCCTATTGTATGTCTCTCAATAATTGTAGAATTCATATGCTATAGTGAGTGAAAAACACATAGTAGGGATCCCATATCCCCTAACCTTCAGGCAAGGAATGTATGCCTATCCCACTGCCTCATGTGTAGAGTATTTAGAGAAGGAATTCATGGAGTACAATCTAGATATCCACAGAGCTTGAGGAATAATGGACCCATATGGAAAATTGAAGAAATGTGTTAGAAGATAGTATGCTAATCGACCTCATGTCGAAGACTTCTAGGCCAATTACCAAGATGATAAGGAGTTTTGGATGAGGCACTACATAAGGATGATGACCCAATTCGTGAGGTTAGTGAATTTGTTTCATGTGCTCGATCAAGTGGTAGAAGAAGATGATCACATTGTTGATGAGAGGTTTAATGTTGTGGTCAACTTGCTGCTACCATTGATAGACTAGGATGAAGAAGAGGCCACTAACCTCAATATAGTGACAAGGCCTATTGAGAACATTGGGGGAAATTTACATAAAAAATGGGCCTCCTAAGGATGACATCATCAACTTTTTGAGTTATCAGAAATCAATTAAAAGATGAGATCCACCGTTATGGGTGTGCATCATCCAAAATAAAAATAAAATAATTTATTTTAAAAAATAAAACTTTCTAAAATCCCATGAATTAACTCATGATGGTTAATTTAACTCTACATATCCTATTCTATCTCATTCATATTTCTAAATATAAATATTCTTTTTCTTTTTTATATTTATATTCTTAAGTTCTTATAGAAACCATTATGTTTTTTTTAAAATATTTTCATTATTAAAACAAAAAAATACATAAAAAGAATTTCAAAAATATTTTAACAAAAATTTTCTTGAAAATATTATAAAAAATTTGAATGAAATTAATTTGTATTAAAATTCATTTGTGCTTCTTATTTTATGAAATTATTTTTATGAAACAAATTCAGTCCATTTTTCATTTTTCATTTGTTTTTGTAGGTTCAAGCATCATAAAAATTGGCTTAAAGGGAGCATATTAAAGTGAGGTGATTAGTTATTTGTTTTTCCAGCACAAAAACTAAAAAATACATTTGCTACAATTTCATTAAGCAAAAAAAACAAAAACCCCATTATTGTCATTTATAAAATATGCTAGAATCTATTTCAATGCAACATATTTACATTGCAACTTTCCTTCAATTTTTTTTACATGGTCTTTAGATAAATGGGTTTTTTTCTTTAGAGTGAATGGTTTGAAACCCTAATGAAATATATACTAGACAAAAAAAAGTTATTGAGGATCATTGGGAAACAAGACATCATATGTTACTATTGTTGGTGCCCTGCTAGAGATTCATATGAAATGTGGAAGCATAGATAAGGCATGTGAACGAGTTTACAAAATTCCTCAAAGGAATGTGGCATCATGGAATACCATGATTGTAGGATATGTGCACTTTAAAACTTTGAAGCAAATGCAAGTGGCTATTGTAATGTCAAATTCCATAACCTTTTCCAACATCCTCCTTTTTTATGCCAAAGTGGGAGCTTTGGATTTTTTTAAGATGTAATTGCAAGTGTCACTTCTTATCACCACAACCTTCACAAGAATTTATGCAAAAAAATCACAAAAGAAGAATTTATGGAGAAATTCTCTCTTGAATGATTTTAATTTGTGAGTAGTTTTCTTTCAAACTGATATTGTGTGGATAAGATTTGAAGTTCCTTGTAGTTTTCTATGGCTAACCAAAGTAGATGAAATTCATAAGGTGTAGATCCATTTTAGAGAGATTTGAGTACATGAACATGTGACCAATGTGATAAGTTCAATTTTCTAGCATGCTCCAATAGTTTGACAAATTCACATTTAAACCTTGATGTGAAGAAACTACATGCATGACATGCAATTATTGGCTAGTAGTGAAACTTAATCTAATCATTTTCTAATTGAATGCCCTATGCCCACTACTAGATTTGCATACTATTCTTGCATACCATCTGATCAATTTTAAGTAGCATGGTTCCTATTTTCTAATTTTTGACTAGCCTTCAGTTTAAAGTTGATAGTCTAGCACCTCTGTGCATTTCCTTGAAAATTTTTAAAACTTTTTCAACAAATCCATTTTGCGCATATCATGCTACAAGAGGACACATCTATTTGAGGCATTATGTCAAATAGTTCGCGTGCCTTGTCTATGTCTCCACATTTTGCATGCATGTCTAGGGTAGTTGCAACTATACCATACAAAAATCTCCCTTCCTTCATCCCCTACAATTTAAATTTGTTATATACCTACCAATTTTATAAACTTTCTATATGATTTGAGCTCTAGGAAAAAACCAAAAGAGATGATGGCTAAATGTTTTTGGATACCTACAAAATGGGTAATAACAGTTAGAGACTCCCAAATGAACTAATCTTGAAGCAATATAATCTTCCCTCCCACTCCAATCTAAGCCCTCAACAACAGAAGGTTTGAAGACATTAAATCTAAGTTATATTCAATTCCAACTATTCATAAACATCATGTAGTTAGGTCAATTTTGGCCAGTAAAAATATGAGAAATATTTACCACTTTTTAGTGTGGATGAAATGTAAAATTACTATTGATTGTTTAACCATTGAAAAAAATATTTTTTATGTAGAATATTTAGTTCCTGGAGTGGTAGACTATTATTTCCATTTTCATTTGAGTTTATCAAAGTTTTGAACAACAAAGAAAATTGATATCATGGTATGCTCACATTTTAGCAAAGAACCCAAGTGCCTGATACATTAAAAAATCTTGAAAAGCCTGTCCCCAACATTTGTTCATTAGATTTCTTATAATTTTATCCATCATATAGCAATTTATGGATGGATTAATAATAAAGTTAGGTAATTTCCAAACAAAATTAAAGAATGCACAAGCCATGAAATTTAAAAAACATTCATTATATATTTATAATCATCTAAATCTATACAATTTTCATGTCTAATAAATGTTCCTCCCTGCAAGCAAGAGAAGCATACATTCACCCACAATACAATATAAAACAATATGACTGGGAATGACACCCTAATTCATAGCATACAGGTTTAATTTTCTAATCTTGGAATCAATTGAGGCTATTGCACTTTTCTTTTCAAAATATTGAATAGAATAGTAGTCAGATATGAAATAACATAGAATAAAAGTAAATTGTAGTTAGAATAGTAGTCAGATATTTGGAATGAGATTAATTTGTAATAAAATTCATCTGTGCTTCTTATTTTATAAAATTATTTTTATGAAACAAATTCAGTCCATTTTTCATTTTTCATTTGTTTTTGTAGGTTCAAGCACCATAAAAATTTGGCTTAAAGGGAGCATATCAAATAGCAATATTTGAGGTGAGGTGATCAGTTGTTTGTTTCCAACACAAAAACTAAAAAGTATGTTTGCTACAATTTCATAAGCAAAAAAAACAAAAACCCCATTATTGTCTTTTATAAAATATGCCAAAACCTATTTCAATGCAACATATTTACATTGCCTCTTTCCTTCATTTTTTTTTACAGTCTTTAGATAAATGATTTTTTTTTCTTTTGAGTGAACTAATCTTGGAAGCAAGGTTGGTCATAAGTCTTCCCTGTCCCACTCCAATCCAAGCCCTCAATAATAATTTGGAAGCAATATAATCTTCCCTCCCACTCCAATCCAAGCCCTCAATAATAGAAGGTTTGAAGACATTAAGGCTAAGTGATATTCAATTCTAACTATTCTTAAATATCATCTAGTTAGGGAAATTTTGGCCAGTAAAAATATGAGAAATATTTACCACTTTTTGGTGTGGATGAAATGTAAAATTACTATTGATTGTTTAACCATTGAAAAAATTAATTTTTATGTAGAATGTTTAGTTCCTGGAGTGGTGGAAAATTATTTCCATTTTTATTTGAATTTATCAAATTTTTGAACAACAAATAAAATTTATATCATTGTATGCTTACATTTTAGCAAAGAAACCAAGTTCCTCATACATTAAAAAATATTGAAAAGCCTGTCCCCAACATTTGTTCATTAGATTTTGCATAATTTTATCCATCATATATCAATTTATGGATGGATTAATAATACAACTAGGTAATTTCCAAACAAAATTAAAGAATGCACAAGCCATAAAATTTAAAAAACATTCATTATATATTGATAATCATCTAAATCTATACAATTTTCATGTCTAATAAATATGCCTCCCTGCAAGCAAGAGAATCATACATTCACCCACAATACAATATAAAATAATATGACTAGGAATGACACCCCAATCCATAGCATACAAGTTTAATTTTCTAATCTTGGAATGGATTGGATGCTTGTTAATACTCGATTGTGTCAAATAGTGGAGAGGCTATTGCATTTTTCCTTTCAAAATATTGTATAGAATAGTAGTCACATATTTGGAATGAAATTAATTTGTAATAAAATTCATCTATGCTTATTATTTTATAAAATTATTTTTATGAAACAAATTCAATCTATTTTTCATTTTTCATTTGTTTTTGTAGGTTCAAGCACCATAAAAATTTGGCTTAAAGGGAGTATATCAAATAGCAATATTTGATGTGAGGTGATCAGTTGTTTGTTTCCAACACAAAAACTAAAAAGTATGTTTGCTGCAATTTGATTTAAATATATATATATATATATATATGTTTGCTGCAATTCCATTAAGAAAAAAAAACCAAAACCATTATTGTCTTTTATAAAATATGAAAAAACTTGTTTCAATGCAACATATTTACATTGCCTCTTTCCTTCAATATTTTTTACATAGTCTTTAGACAAATGGATTTTTCTTTTCTTTTGAGTGAACTAATCTAGAAGCAATATAATCTTCCCTCCCACTCCAATCCAAGCCCTCAACAATAGAAGGTTTGAAGACATTAACTCTAAGTGATATTCAATTCCAACTATTCTTAAATATCATCTAGTTAGGTCAATTTTGGCCAATAAAATTACTATTGATTGTTTAACCATTGAACAAAATAATGTTTATGTAAAGTGTTTAGTTCATGTACTAGGGGACAATTATTTCCATTTTCATTTTAATTTATCAAAGTTTTGAACAACAAAGAAAATTGATATCATGGTATACTTACATTTCAGGAAAGAACCCAAGTGCATGATGCATTAAAAAAACTTTAAAAGTCTATCCTCAACTTTTTTTCATTAGATCTCTTATAATTTTATCCATCATATATCAATTTTTGGATGGCTCAATAATACAATTAGGTAATTTCCAAACAAAATTAAAGAATGGGAAATCCATGACATTTAAAAAACATTCATTATGTATTTATAATCATCTAAATCTATACAATTTTCATGTCCAATAAATATACCATATATTGAATGCTTCCCTACAAGCAAGAGAAGCATATTGTCACCCACAATACAATATAAATAAATAGTACTAGGAATGGCACCCCAATTCATAACATACATGTTTAATTTTCTAATCTTAGAATGGATTGGATGCTGATTAATATTCGATTGTGCCAAATATTGTAGAGTCTATTGCATTTTTCCTTTCAAAATGTTAAATAAAATAGTAGTTATATATTAATGAGCATGTAATAAAAGTTAAAACCAGGTCCAAAAATATTAGAGGTTTTAAAGATAATTGTGCATCATGCCTCTTTACCTATATTGTTGGAGATTGTTTATGGGAATCATATCCCAGGTTGCTTAACCTTGTAGGCCTATTGCAGACTATAGGTGACATGTTGCGAGGATAAGTGTGGTAACCAATTATTGTGCTATCATTTTTGGCCATACGTCCATACCTTGTTCCAAAGTTTTCATTTTGATAGAGAGAGGTAGGATGTTGGAATACGATTTAAATTTTCTATATACCTACTAATTTTATTTGTTTGAAAGTTTGGAAATCACTACATTTCTTTTAGGCATTTTTTCAAACACTTCCCTGCCTTGTCTATGATACTGACAAATATTATGGAATAATTTTTTAACCAAATCCATTTTGTGCATATCATGCAATCATTGTAGTCAATGATTGATCATCAACGACAAGCCCAAAGTTGTATGGAGACAATATGCCCAAGCTCTTTACTTACTGGATAGTTGGTGTTCAATGGAAATGTATTACTATCAATTGTTGTGGAAGCTTTTTACAAGAACATGAAATTCTATACTACTAACGATATTGATTAAATATTGAAACTTAATAATTTGTAACTAGAGTAAGCTTTATATATATTTTAGACTTCAACTTATCTTCTCTTACTTTAAGATTTTTTATTTTATTTATTTAGTTTTTTTTTCTTAATTCAAATGTTTAGGAATAAATGTTGCTTAGAAGATCTTCAAGTGAGTTGAAATCCATTGTGGTTTACAACACAAAAGATGATGACGTCAATTGGATTCCAATGACATTATCTATCAAATCCATGGTTACGATGAGGCCTTTACAAATTGGAAAACATAAGGTTAATAAAAAGAACTCTTTTGATGTCAAATACCATTCGAAAGGAATGATCAAAGAGTTCAAAACAGGTCTAGGTGGTATAAGGGTATTGGAGGTTAAAATTGCACATGTTTATGACAAGAAAGAGATGTTGAAAGAATCAATTGTAGAAAAAATAGACTTCTTTCAATTTGGATCTAATTGTGAGTAAGAAATATTTTTGTAGTAAAGTGAGAATGCTTTATAAATTATTTATTTTATTGCAATGTCATTTTTTATATTAAACAAATTTTTAACTACTAATGAACATTTCATTATTATAGGCTTGTATATTTCAAATTGGAAGGAGTGGGAACCTATTGAATCAATTACAAGTACCTTCCAAGCTATTCATTTTGAAGTATGAAAAATTATTTATGCTGGAAAGGACTCCACATGGTTGATCAAACAAGGGATACGGTTTTATAAATATACATATATCCTTCAAAGAGCTGGTGCAACATATGAAAAACTTGAAGAGATTCCATTGCCAATGCTTAATTCACTTGTATGGCTAAATATAGATCCTTCAACCATAGCTTCTTATTGCTACAATAATATTGAAGAGGTGCAAGTAGGTATGAAGTTAAAAGGAGGAAATCATGAACACATTAGTGTATTCATGCCAATCAAAATTTTATATCATATGTTCAAAACTGAATCATCCATTTAGAGAACTAACAAAATATATAGTATTCAATCACCTTCGGATAGATTTCTCAAGTCTTTATTTTGTTTTGAGTGGGACAAAAGAGTACACTATGAAAATGGAGAGGAAATAGAATGTAAATTGTCTCATGACACAATTTCCCTTAGGTAAATTTTTGTGTTTATTTTTTAGTAATTCTATTACTTATGATGTTTTATAGTTTCTATATAAAAATATTTACATAGTTTAATATATTACTCAAGTATTGGATTTCAAGACAAATTTTATACATGAGATTCCAATTTCGAAGGTGGAGACATGTTCACCAATTGGGACAATGGATATGGATTCCAAATGACCAAGATGAAAATGATAGAACCCATTTTCCAAATGTATCTTTTGATATTAAATGATGAATAAAATTCCTTTTAGATCTTTATTAAAGGAAGAAAATTGGACATTATTTGAAATAAGAAAATATTTGGAAATGGATGAAGAGCTTAGTGATTTCATGTTTTTGCATAATGGAAATAAGGTAGACTGGTATTTTATCATTATATATCTGGTTTTCTCTTTATTTTATGTCTTCATTGTGATGTATATGACTATAAATTTTGTTAACATTGAAGAACAAGGAACTAAAATTGTTATTTTCTTCTAAATTTTTTAGGTTGGAAATCATCAAGAAAATATTATTCTTTGCAAGGATTCTCTTCCTCCTACAACAATATAAATCAAAGAAAATTAAGAATAATTTCATGAAATATTCACTATTAGACTTTTTAAATTTATTTCTAGGATTTAAGTATTTCATAGTTTTAGCCTTATTAAGTCAAAGCATTCAATAATCATCATTCCAATGTAAATGAATCAATTTATACATGTGATGTAAAGCATCCAATATTTATAGAATGCTATGTAATCATACATTTATTTCCTTATAATATAATATCATGGTTTTTCTTCATCATTTCTTAATGAGCAAGATTGATTTTTGTTGTCATTATATTTAATATGGTTATGTTGAACTTTAAAATCCTTTATGAATTTGGAATTTACAAATTCCTCCTTTTTAAGCATATTTTCCATAGCATCATTGTAATACCCCTCATGTTGTTGATACTCTTATGTGTGGATTGTGTACTTGGTTTGTATGGGTGATCAATTCACTGTTTTGGTTGTGTGCATTCATGGTTTGGTTGGTTTGCTACACTTGATATTACATATGTTGCTAGATGATACATTTCATGGTGATTATGTTATATGGTTATGTTGCGGTGTTTCTTAATAAAATATATGTGGTGATGTTGTGATTTTTATGCTACTATGGTGTCTGATGTGTTTGCTAGTGTGTCATGGTGAAAGGATAGAGTGG